>QVOA01019864.1:0-30513 GCA_014825685.1 Pseudomyrmex cubaensis | reverse complement strand
ACGACACGTAGAACAATACAAATCAGAGTTTTATTCATTAGGTAAACTGTCAGATATTTTATCTGAAGATGGAACAACCGGCCCTTAGTTACTAATTTTATTTGCCAGATAAATAAATTCTACCGACACGTGGAACTATCAGGGTTTTAACCATTAGATTAGATTACCCGATATTTTATCTGAAGGTGAAACGACCGGCCCATACACTTTGCAGCGTTTGAAGACAGAAACGTGAAAGCGTTCGAAATCAAATAGTATATATCGAAAAGCGATTCGCGATATATTTCGAGATTCGAATGTCGGGAATAGAACCAGGTTTAACCGACTGAAAAAGTTCGTGGACATGAACATCCGTGCTTTCATTGTGCACCACCGAGCACGGTGGCGCTCGGAAACGACGTATGTGTATCACTTCGAGTAATTGTCACCGATTGTAGATCGGAAGAATCGCGCGCTTTGCGAAAAAAAGTTTATTGGTTTTTTTTCTCTGACAATTGACGAGAAAATGCCCGTTGACATTAATCGTTTAACAGAAGGCTGGCTGGAGTTGGAGAGCGATCCAGGTTTGTTGGAATCTTCAAAAATTTATCATCTATCTGTCAAATCAGATGTTAACCACACGAGATTTTCTTTCTATTCCGTGGATATTTTTCTAACCTAAAAAGATCGCGTTTACTGTGTCAAAAGTTTTACGTTAACCGTTTTCGTAATTTGATTTTGATTTTATCAATTTTGACGTTCGTAATTTAGGTTTATTCACGCTACTTTTGGAAGATTTTGGTGTGAAGGGCGTTCAGGTGGAAGAAATCTACGATCTTCAGAAGTCTCTAGAAGGTCCGGTCTATGGATTTATCTTCCTATTTCGTTGGATCGAAGAGCGGCGATCTCGGCGGAAAATTGTGGAACAGGATGAGAGTTTTGTGAAGGATGAGGAAATCGTTAACAATATCTTCTTTGCACAACAGGTGTTTAACGCAACGTCGTATGCTTGTAGTTTTATATTTCAGATAGTGTGTAATATCTATTTTGGTTGGTGCAAATCTTCAAGCACTCATAACATACAACTACTGCGCAGGTCGTGCCCAATAGTTGTGCCACTCACGCACTGCTTTCTGTATTGCTAAACTGTCCAAACATCCATCTGGGAACGACTCTGTCCCGACTGAAGATGCACACCTCCGGCATGTGCCCGGAAAACAAAGGTTGGGCGATTGGCAACACACCGGAACTGGCCTGCGCTCACAATTCTCACGCTATGCCGCAAGCAAAGAGACGACAGGACAAGAACACGGGTGTTTCCACCGGCAGATTCACCGGCGAGGCGTTTCACTTTGTGAGTTACGTACCGATTAACGGAAGACTTTTCGAATTGGATGGCCTGAAACCCTATCCCATGGATCACGGGCCTTGGGGAGAACACGAGGAATGGACGGAGCAATTCAGACGCGTTATAACCGACCGTTTGGGAATATCGACGGGCGAGCAGTTGCAGGACATTAGGTTCAATCTGATGGCTGTTGTGCCCGACAGACGTCTCGCTATATCGCACAAGTTAACAATGCTGAAGACCAATAGACAAATAGTCCTGGAAGCTTTGCAACAGCTGATGAAACTCAAAAGTCATCAGGATGGCAGTAACATAGAGAAAAGCTCACAGGATTCGGACAAGGAGAAGCAGTATGAGAAAAGAAACAAGGAAGAGGAAAATGGATTGCCCGCTAAAACGGAAATTGAAGAATCTACGATTCCCACTATTAACGTTGAAAGAAACAACGATCAAACTGTGGTTATTGATGAGTCGGTATCCGGCATTGCTTCTGGAAAAACCGAACCTAGGTAGAATTACATTTCACTTTTGCTTTTCTAATAACAGACAACATACACTATTGTTTTAAAACTTTGCTAATTGTTTTCGTTTTTAAGATATATTTTTATTTTTTTAATTAAAATATATTAGAATGTTACATTTAATTTTCTAGCGGAATGGAAAAAGTGGTGATGTGCGCGCTCGACTACGCCACGCCGCTGCAGATACAAACTTCACCCGCTCACAGCTCGTCGAGCACGGACACCTCGTCGGAAATCGGATCGGCCTTTAACTCACCCACTCAAGGTAACACAAATAAGAAAAACGAACTAGAAAACCGTGTTTTATACCTCGCTCTTTACCGCGATGTGTTGCATAATCGTTTGGTGGTGCACACTTTTTTATTCTGACAGAATATCAAAGTGTTCGGACATGTCATTCGAATTGCCTTGATGTCCTCTGATCCCGGTGCTTTGTAACAGATGTAGTAGTGAGAGTCTGAAGAGGGATCTTTTATCTTGCCGATTTCTTGGCACGGTTTTCTTTCCGATGATTCTTGTGTTTTCACTGTCTTTGTTGTGATTTCATGCTCAAATATCTCGTTCATTGGATATTTATTGATTCCGCATGTTTTCGCGCTTTCGATGTCGCAGATTCGCAAGTTCACGTTGAAGGCCGTGTGCGGCGGACAAAAGTATTCTGTCAGAGAAGCCGTTTTCGGATCGCACGTGTAATACTTGTTGCAGTTCGTCTTGTTCGCCATGCGCAAATTCTTCGTGCACATCACGACACTGATGTGCCGTGGCTTTAATCGATGCGATATTTTCTCGTAATTCTCGATCGTGAGATACTTTCTAGTCCCGATATCGTCGTCGATTCTTATGATGTTGTTGTCAACGTCCAGGCTGTCGATCAATAGTTTCAACGTGCTCTCTGTCGAAACGGCGCTGTTCGTTGTCGCGATATTGTCTGTTTCAAGTTTGTTGTCTTCGATTGGTTTATCGCCTTGCGACTTATTTTTATCGATGCTCTGTGCGGGATAATTCAGGGACAGATTCTGCTTCCGATTGTGAGACGCGAATATGGTGACGGTTTGAGTTGGATTTATAATCGTAATGTTTTTCACGGGAAACGTCAGAGAAGAGATCGCAGTTGACATTTCCTTGTAGACGTGCAGACGATTCATCAACTCGTTCAGCCACTTGTAATGAATGTCTATGATATTTTTGTACTTTTGCATAAGGGACAGCGCCATTTGTTCTTGACTGTTCATGTAATTGTATAAATAATTTTCCTCCTTGTGATACGACACATTCTTCACGTTTTCGTCATCGCGCGTTGTTCTTTCCGATTCCTCGAACTCGATCAAAGGAATCGCGGTAACCGCCTCGGTCGTCGGATCCGAGAAATCGTCGATCACGTAGGATGAGTCGATCGTTTCGGAGTGTCCCGAATTCTCCGTATATCCCGAATATTCAATTGCGTCGTATTTCTTCGTCACCACGTTCTCCTCGGTTGCGAGCGTGTCGCACGTCCAGATATCACCAGGAACCACGCATATTCGCAAGTACGGCTGGAACACCTGAGATCATACGATTGTTAAGAATATTTTTAGAATTTCTTACGGGAGAGATTATCTCTTTTGTATATGTGTCTGTTCTTTTTTTTAACGTCTCACCAAGCCTTCGTTACACCTCGATGGCACCCACACATAGCCGCCGCCCGGCAAATTCACGCAGCTGTAGAAAATCGTGCAGCTTGTGAGATGCGGTTTCTTCGATTCCGGACATGTCGAAGAATTCGCCAGAAAGAACAAGTTGGAAAACGCGAAAAAGACCGATACGAACCACATTTCGTGTCGCAACAGACTGCGATTCTCACCAATCGCTTCATGAACATTATGTACTTTTCGCACATTCGCACGTATATGTACTCGCGATACTCGGTGATGACGTTCCATTTCGCACCTTTGGCGAAACAGTTACTTGACCCGTCTGCTACGCGTGTTGTCAGTCTCTCTTCCTTTTTCTCTCTGTCTTTCTTTCTGAATCTTCGAACCCGAGCAAATGGAATTTTCCAAAATTTTTTTTACACGAAATGCGGAGTAAAGTCGACCATTTTTGAGATAGTTCGCACAATCGCTACGGAGCCGCCAAAGAAGAGAAGATTTAGACAATGTCTTGGTGTCTCCTAGCTTGGGGTTGGAACTCCGGCCAAAACAGCCCTACGTCGACGAAGGATTTCAAGAAGTTTGTGGTGATCAGAGTCGCTGGTGACGAGAAAAACGAGACGGGTCTCAGTGAGTATCGTCAGATTTACGTTAAATTTGTGTATCGGATTCGTCGTTCACGTGAATATCGAGACTGTTTTTCTCACGCACAGGCCGTTCTCTGGGAAATATCAACATAAACGGGAAGAGACTAGTTTCCGACAGTGGCCATTTGCACAAAAAGATTTGTCTATCGAGCGAAGTCAGAATTCCTCACGCGAGAGTGAAGACCAGCAACGGCGATACCGTGATAGAGGAAAAAAAAATCGAAAAGATCGATCCGAAGCAGTGCTCCAAGTACCCGGAGCTCTTCGAACCGCACACGTTCGGGCCTAAAGATCTTCTGGCGCTGCTGAAGAACTTGGAGCACGAGATCAGCGTGTGCGAGACTAGTCTAAAGGATGAGAACGACAAGAGAAACAAATACAAGGTTGATCTTACTTGTTACGAAAAATTATAAAATTCTCTTCCTTTTGGAGTTTATAAAAATTTATTAACTTATTTTCGTAGCGTTAATTGTGTACGCGCATAAGTGGCTATCTGTTGCAATTGACACAAATGGGAATCCACTAATATCTCCTGATTGCGCGCATCGAATTACGGAAATTTTAAAAAATGTTTCAGATTGACGATTGTCGGAGGACGCACAATTACGACGAGTTTATCTGTACGTTCCTCTCGATGCTCGCGCAACAAGGCAAACTCGCGGAGTTGGTTCAGCAACATTTAAAAGCAACGTTAAAGAAGCACACGTCCGTCGCGGTGAACAGAGTTCACAGGTACACGATTAAATCTTCCCTAGAATATCGGAACTATTTTAGAAAACTCTGACATTTGCTCGAATAATCAATGTAATCGTTAAAAATTTCGGAATCCGTTTTTGTTTTTTCAGATCATCGAAGAAGTCCGACACTCGTCAGAATTCCTCCCGCAGACGGCGCGGAAGAACAAAATGTAAAAAACGAAAGTAATCTTCAGACGCGTAAGTTTTAAGGCAATGTCTCACTCGAGGCACAAAAAAAAAACTCATTTAGCAACTTGCAAAGATTATCACGCGAAGAAATCGACATATGCGTATGTACGTGATACACATATGGTTTCCAATAAAAAAAAGAAATAGCATTACCGTTTCCATTCGGATCAACATTTCATAGTTTTAGCTTCATAGTTTTAGCAACGTTTGCGGCTAGTTTTACATATAGAAAACGATCATATAAAGATACTTTGACTTGTATAATTGAATGATAAAACATTTACGTCTGACAATGTACAAATTAACTTAAAACTTGTATACATATATTTTTTTATATTCTTTGTATAATCACGAGATATATTTATGTGTCCATATTTAATTTTTTTTTTTTTTTTTTTTTTTTTTTTTTTTTTTTTTTTTTTTTTTTTTTTTTTTTTTTTTTTTTTGTTTTTTTTTTTTTGTTTTTTTTTTATTTTATATTTTGTCGGAAATATACGTATGACTTCTATCTTGCAGAGCGTAATGATTCATGTTTCTTTCTCCTGTGATTGTTTTGTAATTTAAGAGAGAAGGTGTGGTGGGGGAAGGATGCCGAGAGATAAACAAGCCAGCTTCTTTTTGTCTCAAAAACATTGAAAATATTTATTTATAGCGGTATTCATATACAAGTACACTACACGTGCAGTTGGATATGTTTCTTAGAGTCTAAATACTTACATCTCCGGACAGCCGGAGAAAGGAGAACCGAGCTTATGTATTGATTTACGAAATTTACGGCTTTTATCTTGCAAACGGTCTTTTTTTTTTTTTTTATTATTTTTTTTTTATCGATCCTAGCCTGAGTCGTTTCGCCGTTTTAGTACAATAATAATGCATAGGAACTGTAGAACTCGGAGTGACAACGATTTTGCGGGATGCAAAACGGATAGGAAGAAAGGGAGATAGATAAGTGTCGTTCTTTCTCCGGCCAGCGATTATCCGGCGGTCCTGTTTTTTTCTGTTTTTTTGGCAAAAAGGTGCGATATATCGTATTTACAATTTTCTTTTTTTGTTTTAATTTTTATAAACGCGTATCGGCCCTCGCGATCGTCGCGCGTTGTGATCGTTCGAGGCGAGCGAGGCAAAAGTGCGCGAGTAATCGATGTAAAAGGTTTGTGTGTACGTGTGTGTATGTGTATGTGTCAAGAATTAAATCCGGAATCGTGTCGAGATCGTCGTCGACGCTCGTCAATCAACAACAGAAGATACGATGTATTTTATCATACCCAGTTACAACATCTTCTTTTTCTTCATGCGATTAGATCACTGGCAACTTTCGACGAGAAGCTCGACACAATTCCGTTTACAGGCACTCTCGGTATTCTACAGCGACGCGACTGCGAGTTGTTTGCGAAAACTCTTTCCTCGCGAGCTTGAAATTTAGCGACGATAAAAGAAAAGAAAAAAAAAAAAAAAAAAAAAGAACAAGAAAGGCGAGAGGGAATACGGAGATCGTTTTCGTCACGATGCGACGTGCGTGCGCAACATATTCGGAGGACTCGAAAATCGCCTCGTCGCTCTCAATCGTCGTGGCTAATTCCACGAAGCGATTGATACGCAATAAATTAGAAACACCTGTGTCGCATCACCGCAATCGCTCGCGAGTTTCGATCGCTTTACGTATCACATGTGATAGGACCGAACGATCAACCAATCGATCGATCAATCGATCAAGACAGCAATAATAATTAACGAATTTATCTCATATCTTTTTCTTTCGCGCAAAAAAAAAAAAAAAAAAAAGAAAAAAAGATCACACTTTGGTTCCGGTTTACTATAAAGCGATAACGCAATTTCCGCTTCGATCGATGAGTTTCATTCTCGAGTATCGTCTTCTTTGATGATATAGTCAAGTACTGTACACGTGTTATTATATCTCGTCTCGGTGATATCGAAAAATACATTAATTTGAAAAATATATATATATATGTATGCATGTATTTATGTGTGTGTATGTCATGTGTATTCAGTGTGTATATATTTATATATATATATATATATGTCGCAAGTATAATATATATATACGCTATATATATATTACATATACCTATAGGCTCGCTTAATACTTCAATACTCGCTAAATTCTTGCCTTCTGAGAATAATTCTTTTTGTTTTTTTTTTTTGTTTTTTTATCTTTTTTGTAGCCAATAAACACACGTCCCGCTCAATTAACAACAAGCTCGTTAATTTGCATTTCTCGTCCGACGTATTTGTATAACACAGATTCGTTTTTTCATTAAAACATATACATATGTACAAACACAAGAGCACTGCGTAGAGAACTCGTTTTAACTCGATTCGATAGCAAAAGTACAAAAAAAAAGGAAAATAACAGATAGAAGTCGCGTGAGAGAAACGGACGTCGACGACGAAGGTTCGGCGCGAGTGTCGAAGAGAAGCGCGCGTAGCGATCCGAGGAACCGATCCGGAGCCTTTATTGTGAGGAGCAATAAATAAGAAGCGAATTTGGAATGAGCACCAATAAACCGAATTTCAAAGCAAGATGATGTGAGTGTTCGCTTGCGAAAAAAATGATTTTTCAAGATTATTCAATCGCGCACAAAGATCGACATTGAGGATCGACATTGGGTCTCTCGGTCTTTTTGGTGAAAATAAATAAAAGGCTCTACATCGGCGTTGTTCACGTCGCACGCTGCTTCGAAAAAAAAAAAAAAAAAAAAAAAAAAAAATTGGCGACGATGACAACAGTGACAAAAAAAAGGAGGATCCCTGCTACACAGGCGTAAAAGTTGCAAATATCGTGAATATTTGATGGTAGTGAGATAGCCGGTTGCGCGACCAGTTATCAATCCGTGAATAACTCGCGGCTTATATAACAATTAAACGTTCGACTCGTCGCGATACGACCGCCCGAATCGACCGAACTCTCCTAGTTAACGATTACGGTAATTAATAGAAAGAACAATTATAATCTAAATTTTCTTACGAGCGTATAATAACTTACAACACTACGGATATCACTTATTAACGCATTGGCTCTTAACTCTCTGCTATCTTTACACGTCGCTTCGGGACTGAAAAGGAGCGGAAAAAATGCCCTTCAACTCTTCGATCGGTAGTCACTTTTTTTTTTTTATGCTCGAACGAATTCCGATAAGTGTTCACATTTTTTTTTTACGTTACTTTACTACGCAATAAATTAAAAGTTTTGTTTTCGACGCGGAGAAAAAGATTATACGGAACTACAGATCGAAGGATCAAAGTTTCGCAGACGAGAGACGCGTAGCGAGACGAGTACGTCCTGTCGTGTATATCCTTCGGTCATCCGGCTTCTAAGGACAACTTGATCCATACGACAGAGCAGATCGGTAGCGCGGATTGGAAATCTCGGCGAAATTGCAATGATTCGAAATTTAATAATTTTACATTTAATTACAATTGACTGAACTCCTAATCAATGGAGAGCGTGTCATAAAGATATATTAAAAATTATATACACGTATATTATATTAAATTATAATTAAATATATATTGTGTGTATATGAACTCTATATATAATTTTATATATGTATATATATAATCAAATCCTAAAACAAGTTTTTTCTCGAAGTATAAACACGATCAAGATTTAATCTAAAATTCACGTACTTCTAATATGGCTACGTTTACATTTGAGATGTATCTCTGAAGATGGGCCACTACCTATCTGCTCGTATCGCATCCGAAACGAAAAGTTTCTCTCCCTCTTTAAATAACTAACGCAATTCTTTACAAAATTTCTCGCAAGCGATTTCAAACGCGATCAAGCTCCTCTCGCGTTCTCAAGACAACAACAACGATGACGACGTCCCGACGACACATCTCCACGTTCTGTTTCCAAGAATTCCGGCGTCAAGCCAAGGAAGAATCGCAGCGTCCTTCACGGCCCGCTGACAGTCGCGACAGAGCGTCCTGTCACCAGACTGTCCGTTGTCGCCGGTTGCCCGAGGATCATCTGCAGAGACGCAACCTCAGACGCAATACGGTCCAGCTTCAGCTTCATATCGCGACCGGTCTCGGAGATTGTCGGAACCGACGGCCCGGTCCACTCGACGCCCAACGAAATGCCGGAATCGCGTTCGTCGCTGGAACCCTCTCCGTTGTCCCAGGGCGGCGACGCTCTCGGTCCGGGCTCCTGTTTGATACCCTGAAGCGCGAGCAACGCGCTCGCCGCGTCCTTGTCGCCGATGCGCGACTTGTGCCTGAGCTTGTGCGGCAGACTATTGTTCGAAGCCGCGTTGTTCTGGGAGCTCACGACTATCGACTGCGAACCGGCCTCGTCGCCGCTGCCGGACGACAGCTCGAATGGCGACTGGGCGCGGCGTGCGCGCGACGACAGATTGAGCGCGCTCGTCGTGTCGAGATGATGCATCGCCGGATGATGCGAGTACGGATATTGGAAGCTCTCGGTCTCCGGATACGTGGAGGCGGTGGTCTCGGGTACGTAGAGCTGCGAGGCCGGTGAGCGCGGCGACCGCGCGCCGTTCACCGGCTGATGTATCACCGAGGTATGCACCGGACTCGGCGTGCGCGCGTACAGAAGCGCGGACGCCGGCAATTTGGCACGCTTCACGATCGGCTCGGTCGGCATCGCCGCTAGCACATGTTCAGTGTTGATAATCGTCTCCCCGCAAATGCCGAATTTATCGCGTATCGCGTCCAGCTGCGCCTTGAGTATGTGATTCTCCTTGCTGAGCTCCATCACGCGCTGCTCCAGCACCATGTCGTTGAAACGACGCTTCTCGCGCGATCGCTTGGCCGCCTCGTTGTTGCGCCGACGACGGTCCCAGTAACTATCGTCCTTCTTGTTATCGGGGATGAACTCGCGCTGCTTGCGCTGCGAGAACAGCTCCTTGCGGATCTCGAAGTTGGGCTGCATGTTGTCCGGATGCGTTGTCACCTGCGGTCCGTCGTGATGGTGGTGCTGCTGCTGTTGCTGTTGCTGCTGCTGCTGTTGCTGCGCCTGATGGTGATGATGATGGTGCGGCGGCGGCGGCGGCGGTTGCTGCTGCTGCTGCTGCGCCTGGTGCTGATGCTGCTGCTGAATCACAGCCGGCGGTCCACCGTGATGACCGGGATGGGTAAGGGGCACCGTGAGGGGTTTGTGGGCGTCGTGAGGCCCGCTGTGAGGCGCGCCGTGTGCGCCACCGTGCGTCATTGTGTGCGTAGCCGGTACACTGCCGTTCAGACACGCGGTCTCACCATTGATGGGCGATCCACTCTGGCGATGGACGACAAACTCTGCCACCATAATTTGTCTTCTTAATACATCTGAAACAAAGCGAAAATGGGGACACACATTAGTTGGTCATTAAGTCGAACGGCCGGGTTAATTGACGAGGCGAGCAATTTTATGTGAGTTTATCGCGATAATGAAGTTGAGTAATAGCACGACTTAAAGTTAAGAAAAAGTCAAATGCTGACTCTTATAATGATCTTTCTCGTAAATTACTTGAAAGACAATTTGGAAAATGGCTTTTTAGTTAAAAGCAAACTTGTCGTTTCACGAACTCGTTGTGCGTGATTGTGGACAGTTTTGCAAGTGCGAATTTTAAATTTGCGACGGGAAAAACTCCGATTTATATGCTTCCTCCGTATTTTTATTGTCGATCGTGAAATTGTAATCATCGGTACAAGTACGGGTTCTAAATTACTCTCGCGACGGAATAAACCGAAGATAAAGAATTCCCAGACGTGCTCGCATTGCCAACGAACGTTTCTCTCTCCGAAGTTGCAAAATAGCCTTGAGTAAGGTCGCGGCTTGTCAAGGTTAAAGGTGCCAACGAACTTAGCGAACGTGCCGTCCGAACTTCCTATTAAATAAAAAAAAAAAAAATCTGTAGTTTCGCCAATTTTCACTCGACACGACGAAATTTCATCAGTTTTAAACCGATCCATTTCGTCACCTCGTTATTTATCAAAGAAGAAAAGACGATAGGATTAGAGAAATAACGAGGATCGATCAATGGGACTAATCAAACGACTCTCAGATTTTTATTGACGACGATAAACATGACGTAAGATCGTATAATTGAAGATCGTGTCGTGTCACCGATTATTGATCTGCGATTAAGTAAGTGCCTCGCCGGATGCGAGCAAACGCCGTTTCCGCGGAGTGTTTATTTTTAACCCACGATCGAGGATGAAAATACCTTCGCGCGCGTCGCGCTTTGCCTTTGCGTGTTACGTATGTAAAAGCTTTAATCCGAGCGCACACGCGGCGGTTACGCAAGCGCGCACGTGCGTTCGCCGCGCCGTTCCACGTGTTCCGAATCGTCTCGGAGAAAAAGAGAGAGAAAGAGAGGGTGAGGATGGAGAAGACTCGTGTTATTTAAACTTGGGATGCAACTATACGTAAATATACAATACACTTTCTCTCTTAAAGATACACGTGCGAGCGAGATATTCCCTTTTTTTTTTTTTTTTTCAAATCATCGAAAAATCACACTTGAGGAAATAAGATAATCGGGGTCACATCCGTCCATGCGTGGCCTACATAAGAAATCCGCTTCTAAACGCGATAAGAGACCGTTACATAAATCGACGCGAGCGTTTCACACGCGCGGGAATATTTTAACAACAACGCGCGCCGTGTCAATCGCATTGCTTATCGGCGCTTACCGCCCGCGATAATCTCGCGCGGACTCGATTTCGTAAAAGTTGCACGTTTCGTGACGACTATAACATGGTGCCCATAAATCGCTCGCGTGTATCAATTCTCCCTTCTTCCCTCTCTCTCTCTTTCTAAATTCTAACGAGAGATATATAAACCGCGCGGAAATAAATATTTTTACGCAAACAATATTTCTCAATATAAAATTTAGACTTTAGAATCCACTTGTGTTTTATCAATTCTTGTGTTGCTTCCGCAGTCTGTTTTTTTTCTTCGCTGCTCGAATCGCGTTACCCATTTTGCAAAAATATTTCGGAAATTTTATTCGTACAAAAAAACTATTCCTTTTTATTTTTATGTCACGTATTCTTATGTACGTATTGTTTTGCTTTTAGATTGGAATAGACACACAGCGTGAGAAATAAAATATCGGCGACGCGGCATCCGTATTATGCAATCGTCGATAACCTTTAACTCACGAGTAATAGGACAGGATAAGGAGGAGGAGACGTTCATTATGTAAGCTACATAAGTGGCGCATGTATTTTCGAACACGTGTGTCCGTACGTCGATGATGAAGTTCGTTGTCCGTTCTTCGCCGCGCGCGCATTTGTCGGACAGATATTACACGTCGTGTGTGAATTTTGTTTGAATCACGTGCTCGGCAGACGCGCTTCGAAACGTGCTTCGACGACCTCGTCGTCGTTGTCGTCGCGCGAGATTAGCTTCAGAGGCTTCGGTTGCCGTTTCTCTTCTTTATTCATCAGGTAATCGCGAACTGTGCGAGAACTCATTCGTGCGTCTGCGTGCCACGCGCCACGAATTTTTTTTTTTACTTGAAAAGTGTGAATCGTGTGCGCCGAAATGTCACTGTCGCGAAGAACCGAAAGGGAAGACTTTCGAAGAGGAAATTACCTCAAGAAGAGGTTGGCGAGAGATTCACACAGACGTGAGGATCTCAAGGATTCTGTTATGGAAATTGAACGACTCACGCCGCGTGACACACCGCAACGTGCACGTTTGCTCACTTGCTCGTTATTTAATCCGATGTTGCATAACTTGCCATGTCACATGTTTTTCAGAAGTTTCGAGAATGAATCATTAATTTCTCGTCAATTCGATTGGATGATCTGTTTTATTGAGATACGCGTAAGATTCGAACAGCTAACGTAAAGAGCACGCGTGACGAGAATAAAATATAAAAAAAAAAAAGATAATAAATTGTAAACAAAATAAAAGTGCACGAAAAATATAAAAATACAAAAATAAAAAGTGCCAAAATCAAGTGTAAAACAGTTTCGTCGATTTATGCAAAAATACGCGACCATCGTCGATTTCTTGGCATTGCTCGCAATAGCCAGCAGGCTACAGTTTCGCGGGATCTTGTTCGATGAACGACGCCGAGTTAGAAAGACGCAAAAGTTGACGCATTATCGCTCGACCGGTTTTTGAAAGTCGATTTGTTTCCCGATATGCGTATAGGATTAAATGTATATGTATATTAAAATGTATATATAGACAATATATATATACATATATATATATATATAGACGAACGACACGGGCGACGGATTAACAGACACACGTCGAAATTGAGCAATCTCCTGAAATTCCAGTCGTCCAATTATGTATGACGGTTTCGCGTGACTCACGTTATCAAGTGCCGATTTGTTTTTTCGAGTCGCACGGAAGCCCGCCCACACGAATCGCATACGAGGAAAAACTTGAACTCGTTTTAATTCACGCTCGTGATATATGTAATCATTTGCTTACTTTAATGATAATTGCCAAACTCCGAGAGAAAAAACACGGAATTATTTTGATTGTATAAAATGTAAAAGAAAATAATTTAAAAACGACGAAAGAAAAGCATTATTCACGAGATTTTACAAAAAGAGATAAAATTAACACGTACGTACGTAGCTAAAAATACTCCTCAGTCATTATATGCGTAGCGAATATACACGATTCACTCGCTGATATCGTAATTTTGTGAAACCCTCGATACGTGGACGCGATCCAACGTGACTTCCGCCCACGGGAGAGAAATTAGCCTTTCCTCGCTTCTGCGTATCTCGGGATGAGCGCGAAATTATTTCTGGTAACTTCGTGAATTCTCTTTTAATCGCTTGGTTTATGCGGAAATTTTCGTTTTTGCGCTACGCACGGCTCGAATTTTGCACGAACGCGCTTATCGCCGCGCCGCTATTATTTGCATTAGCGACTAATTACGCGCGTAAACAACTTTGTTGTGTCTCCATTGACGTCGACAGTTACCATAATTTCTAAATACGCAATATAATTCTACGCGCGAATCGCGTAAACAAGCCGAGTCGTGCTCGCGGCAACGCGCGGCTGCGTCGTCATATAACGCGTACGCGAAACGACACGTCGCGTGACGCGGGACCTACCTACGCGTGTGGGGAAATCACATTCCCGTTCCTTCCGCTTACGACGAAATCCGGCGAACGATCCGCGAATTCGCGATCAGAGGAGTCCGGAAATTTTCCTCGCTCTCTTCAAGATTCCTCCTCCCTCCTCCTCTTTCTTTCTCTCTCTTACAATTTGTATTCAACGATTGCGCCGTCTTATTGCGTGATTATTACATCATACACGTCACTCCGCCAGCGGAAATGTCTGCAATCGACAGATAAAAACACAAAACGGACGACATAAATATACCAGTTATCTCCTATCTGTGAACAAATTTTTTTCCTTCTCAGAAATACTTTTGACGTTTTTCTTTTTTTTTTTTTTATTGAATTATTTATGCGCGTTTGCCAGTAAGAAAAAGATGATAAGACGCGCAAATATTATTATTCCGTCGTAAATTCATCAATTTATTATTTTCTCGTAACAACGATCGCGATCGCGTATACCTCTTCGCGATATACCAGGAAAAATTTGCGCATACCAAAAATACTTTATGCAAATGCGCGAAGAATGAGAAAAAAAATGTGTATATAAAGAAAAAAAATCAAGAACATGTTCAAAGATCACTTTTAAAATAAAACGACAGTGACTTCAATGAGCAACGTTATTGTGACGTCATTTAATTAATAAACATACTTTTTGTGGAAATGAATGCCTATTCAATTCGACCGTGCTGAATTATAAAAAAGTATAAGTGAAAAACATTACGCAATCTCGCGTCGATTGAGCGCGCGAGACCACCTTAGCATTTCACGCTAATAAACGCTGTTGCATTTTTTGTCCGATTTCAATTTTGTTTCTGCGTCTCTTAAAAGGAGGACAGAAAATAGATGCGTGACATACACACGTAGCGAGAAACGATTTCATAAAATGACTTCGAGCGAATTTTCATACTGTTACACGTCAGCGGGAACAACAAATCGCGAGGCTGAATCACGAAGATGGGTACGTTTTTCCGCGATCTTCGTTTCACTGAATCATTGCGTATCGGCCACGTGTACACACAGTCGATTACACCCACGGAGATTTTCCGCCGAAACGTCACGACCTGATTGCGTAACCGAATACGCATCTGTAACGCGCGTCTCTCGAATCGCCGATTTTCTGACAAAATATAACGCGGTTCGTTCAATGAAAATGTCATTAATCATTTGCGAAGCTACAAGCTTAACCGAGAAGTAGCTGGCATTTGTAAACTCGTATTTGAGCGCGAAATATTGCGACGCGATGTGTGTAGCGCGATGACTTGGCTTGATATAATTTAATGGTGAGCTCATTGAAACGCGTGTCGTTCGCGTCGCGACTTTTACAAGAGAACCGAAGTTTTTTTCAATATTAAATTTATGCGTTTTTTTTTTCGATACGCTTGTTGAATTGTAATATTGGTTTTTTAATTGAGTCGATTATCATTTCTTTTTTATTTTTTTTTTTTTTTTTTTTTTTTTTATCTATAAATAATGTTATCATCTTGATTTCGATCGTAATAGCTCTCAAAAGTGAAGAGTCATCAGTTGCTGCGAAGCACAACGAGAGGCGGTTGTTTTGTTCGGACAATTATAATACGTCGTCACGGTGGAGATTCTATTTAGAATCGAGAAACGCTATTATTATCTGTTTCATTGGTTGTTATTGTTACAATCGTAAATTGCAAATATCGTGAACGAGGAAAAACAAACGCGGCCAACTGCGTGTCGCCTTTGCAATTCTACGCGACCGCGCTATCAATCTCGTCGTAATTATCAATCGTTATGTCCGGGGAAAATTCCTCCTCTTTCTTTCTTTCTTTTTTTTTTTTTTTTTTAATGTCACCCATTTTTCAGGAACGCGAAGTGAAATAGTATAAACAGATAGATAAAGTGAGAGAGAAGGAGAGAAAACTAGAAAAAGAAACGAGAGATAGAGCGCATGTCGCGTGGAGCACGTGTTCTCTCCGCTGTGCGTTGTTGCGCAACGCACAGAACGCGGCTCGCACGTGGCCTGGCTGCATGCACGCGTCGTTCTCATTTGCGACTCGATGCAACTCGGATTCTTTCCCGGAACACACGCTCGGCTATGCGGGAAGTTCTCTCTCGAGATTATTAAACGCGCACGCTGCGTAGCGCGAAATCACGTGCAGCGCGATGCGCGCGTTTTGTCGAACGCACGTTTTGTAAAAAAACGTATTCCTGTCCTGAAAGATGATGGTGATGATCACCTCAAGCGTTTCGAGGAAAACCGTCGTAAGTTTTTGTGCTCTTCTAAAAAATGCGTCTATTTTTTTTTTTTATTGTCGCGTCGCGTGTTTACGAATGTAAATGTCACACAATGACGTAAGTTTCTGAATAATAAAGCACATAGCGCTGTTTTTAGCTTTATAATGTCGAAGAAGTTGATTATATTATAATAAACACTTTTTAAAAAACAGTGTTTTTTTGGTAGAAAATTAAAGCAAAAAATAATTTTATCGTTTGTGATTTCAAAGAATTTGTTTTCTTTATTGTTCTTATTAGTATTATTTATTGCCAAAAAAACCAATCTCCTTAATTTACATAATATCGTTTTTTTTCTTTTTTTTTTTTTTTGACTCAATTAACGTCGTGACGTGTTTACGACAGTATAGCGCTCTCGCTTCCGCGAGACGCAAACAACGTTATCGCGATTTTTGTATAAACGAAACACACTTACGAAACATACCGAGATATATCGTCGTTTAGAGTTAGAGCAAAGTGATTAGAGCGACGCGCAACTGTGTAAGAGCGATGAGTAATAATGAGCGTTATATCATGGTGTATCTCGATTAAGTCATCCGTTGACCTGATGCCAGGCGTTCTTATTTTTTTTTCTTCTTCCCGCACATTCGAGGAAGACGCAATCGTCTGTAGTGTCGCGTACGCAACGCACTCTCCCTCCTTGCAGCTCTTCCCGGAAATTTATTTACATTACTTCTCTTCCCGCGCTGCTCGCTTCCGGAAATCCGCGCGGGACGGAAATCTAAAATTACTAAAATTAGAGAAGAGGAGAGAGAAACAAACACGCGGAGGCGTTTTAGAGCTTGCAAAATAGATAATTTGGAGACGATCGCTAGTGTATGGCGAGACGGGCGCAGAAGATAAACGAAATAAATTCGACGTACATACACTTCACTCGCCTGCGCCATACATTGAATTGATAAATAAATTCGACGCATTTGTCGACGTGGCAAACTTGGAACGCGACCACGGACGGATATTATTATCTGCGGAATGCCGCGTTTGAGAAAAACCGCTGAATAGGATGCGCACGACCGCCCGAAAATAGAGTACGAGTACGTCGAACTTGTGTATGAAAGAGAGAGAAAGAGAAAGAGACACAGAGTGCGCTCCCGCGCAAATACACATAAAGGCGTGTGCACAATGCCGCGAGATCGTGCGCCGACCTCCTCTTCTCCGGTCGACCGCACACTCGATACACGTAACTCCACCTCGCACGTCCCTCGTGCGCGCGATGTTACTGTGGTCAGTGCTCACGTAACAGACGAGCACTGATACCGTTATCGGCCTCTTCGCCGAGGTATTTCGCGAACCGGCCGGGTCTCCGATTTCGTTTCCCGTATTACGCAATTCTCCGATAACGCCAGCGGGGAAAAAAAGCAAACGAAAATTTATCTTAAAACGCGCGACGAAATTCATCCGTGTTTCGTAAAAAAAAAAAAAAAAAATGTAGCGCGAGATTTGATTTTCAATTTGATTCGAGACACCCGATGTATAATTGTATTATAGTCGCGTTACAAGAGGCACGCTTTGTCGTTACATAATCGTGCGTCACGCGGCGCGCGGCCGGCTTGATACGATTCAGAGAGTGTGGAGTCTCGCGGAGAGAGAGAAGACAGACGAAAGCAGAAACCGAGACCGAATTATACGAGACGCGCATACGTATGTACATTTTAGATCACATTTTAAAGAGCAGATGCATCATTGCCCAAGTTTCGAAGAAGAGTCGTCGTTGAATCTACTTTACGACCGTTTCCAAGACGCATTTTTTATTATAATGTTTTTTTTTTCATTGTTTGAATATTAAAAGTCGCATGATGTCGGAGATATTAATGGTGTCTGGTAAACATTTATATTCAAATTTCTTGCCTCGGTAATATTGCACCGAAAACGCGCACAACAAAAAGTGCATATAATAGAGAGACCACAACGTGAAAAAAAAAAAAAAAAAAAAAAAAAAAAAAAAACGCGCGTATTCGCATCTCTCGTTACGCTCTCGCGATCATGAGGATGTTTACCGAGTCGGCGGACGCGTTTCGATCGCCGCACGTTTCGGTGCGTTTGCGATCCACGTGAGATTCGCCGACCGCGTTTGTACGTTATGGAGAATCAGTCTTCTCTATGTTACACGTGACAACGCGCGCGCGCGCACATACACACGAAAGCGCTCATGATCGTTACATAATGCGCGAGACGCGTCATCGCGACGTCACCGACGCTCCCCGTTCAAAAAATCACCGAGGGAGATTTTCATATATAGAGCATTTGTAATGCATCGCTGTTTATTTTCCTCTTCTTAATCTGCGGAAAAAAAAAAATAGGATTTGAATCTGAACGATCATCCCGAATATTAATCTCCGCGCGAACGAGTCGATTTAACGATAACGAATTAAAATAGTGATATGATAATGCGAGCGAAAGAGAGACACAAATACAAAGAGAAATCAACGTAACAGGATCTTCAATAATTAATTAATACAGCAATAAAAACACATCGATCGTGATATTGTGTTATGCAAAATTAATAATGTCGCGCGTATATATTACATCGAATATTGCGTAACGTGGCATATATAATATAATGTGTACAATCACCAATTTTCAATAATCAACAAAAACATCGTTACGAGCGAACGCGTTCGCTGTGATATAATTAACGTAATAATGAATTCTAGGTCACACGTTCTTGAGGGTCCAGCAGCAAGCAATTGTGAAAGTGGCTTAAGAAATAACGCCGATGCGTGATGCAACTGTTAGCACATAGCGCGCAAACGCTCGCGCAATTCGCGCGCGGCAAAGTCTTGTTGCGTTGTGTGCGGTGGCCGTCCCATCTCGTCTCGGGAGGGCCACGTGACTGCAACACGTGCACAGGCCTGTTATGTTAGACCGTTCACCTTCGTTGCATAATGCGAGCGGGGAAAAGGTCACATCGCGCCGTGAACAACGGAGTCTCTGATATTTGCTAATATGATCGATAAACCGCGCGTTGCCGCTGCCGCCGCCGGTCGCGATCGTCGCGGAATTCGGTCGCGGCGCAAAAGAAGCGGAGCCTCGAATTAACGCGCGCTTACCGTGACGCAATCTCCCCTCGATATCCCTTCCCGTAAGTTATTATTATATTCGTATTATTATATTCCTCTCGAAACTGAAATTTTTAAGCGAATCGAAAATAAAGCTCTTCAATTTCGCGTAGAAGAAAAATGGGGAGGGGAGAGAGATAGAAAGAGAGAAAGAAAACACACAAGACGAGATTTAAAATTCTGCGCTCGAGTTGTCACGAAAGTTGTCGATATCGTTTAAATAAGAAATGCAGCGGTACAAACACAAAGATGTGTGCTGTTCTCTCCGTCCCTCTCTCTCTCTCTCTCTTTCTTTCTCTCTTAGTCACACGCTCACTCATTCTCTTTGTACTGCAGTGATCGATGAACGGCCGATGACGCAACGTATAATCCACAATGTCCGAGATACGACGACACGTATGTGCCTAGATATTCGCCGATATATATGCCGACACGCATACACATAAAGATGAGAGAACCGTAACGAGCAGTAGCTCCGCACTTTGCGATCGCAGCGCAACACCTGCACGTCGTCAACGACGACGACGACGACGTGCATTTCCGCGCCGCAGATACCGCTAATCTCTCTTTCTCTATCGCGACCGACATTATTACACACACCCTCCTCCGTTGAACATAATATCCAACGAGAGATAACGCGATCTCCCGTTCGCGGAAACTTTGGCACGCAATTAAGAACGTCGTCGAGTGCCAAGAATTCTTTCCTCTCTGTTGCCGTTTCGATCGCGATTTGTTCCACTCTTATCGCAATTTTCATTATCTCCGTGAAGAGTTTCAATAATCTTCTCATCACATTTTAGCACGTCAACGCGCTTGATTGTATAATTATTTATCTATCTATCGATTCAATTGCGTTCGGTTCGACAATTGTTTACGCGATTGCGAATCGACAGTATCTTTGTTTTCCCGGTTTGTTCAATCTTTTTTATGACTCGAGTATTTTCGATTTTCCGCAAAAGATCGATCACAGGCTAACTCCTGAGAGAGAAACGTTGCATGTGCGTGCCCTTCGGCCAAGTCCGTGAAGTTTATTGTGCGGATGGCGCTACGAGGTTGAGAGAGTTGAAGTAAATTAGGCCGTGGCCCACTTTGATAGAGAGCCATAGTGTGGCAGTGGCACGCGGTGCAAGGTGGAAGGAGATTGATGACGAGAAAAAGAGGGAGTTCGCGAACTCGATTTAAACGAGAGGAGAGAGAGAGAGAGAAAGAAAAAAAAGAAAGAAAGAGGGGAAGAGTTCCCGTTTCACGTAGATTAATCGATAGATCGCTCCACGTGGCGGAATCGCGAGATTCGTTTCTAAACTACCGTCGCTGTGCTTTTGCAATTTAATTTGATTAATTAAATACGGTTAGAATTGCTAATCTTCGATTTTAAATTGTAATTAATTCAAATTACGAAGACGATAGGGAACTCGATATCGAGAGTGTATCGATCTTTGTCGCTTAACCACGCGCGCGCGAACAAAGTCGAAAGGACAAAAATAAAACGCGCGACCTTGATCCTTGATCGCGTTGCTTTTTCGCAAAATGCATCGCTAAGAGAGACCGTAACGACCCGTAAATGCATTTTGCCACCGTTCGGACATCACAGAAACCGCTCAGCGCGAATTTTTTCTCCCCTTCTCTTACACTCTAAAAAAGAAATGTTACGTATTATTTTCTCTCTTTCTCTCTCTCTCTCTCTCTCTCTCTCTCTTTGAGTCAAATCGGTTACACAATGATGCAACGAGCATCGATTTTCGCAAGACGAAACAGGCACGAACACGGCGTGTGTTTTATCCCCGTAGCCGATCTTGCGCGTGACGTCATCGGCCGTCACGTATTAATTACATTTCTCGAAACCGCGCGGACCTTTATCTGCGCACCCGTGTTATTCGAGAGTCCGTGATTCAGCTGTGAATCGACAACGCTCGCCCGATAAGATATGCACCGGGGACAATGGATGCACATCGGGGATCATCACGCTCGTGAATATTATCGCTGTGACATTGCGTCATCCGCGCGGATTATCGATCGGCGATTTCGAAATCGAGCAAACGTGACGCGTGCATTTTCTTTTTTTTCGCGCATTTTGTAACGCAATAGATTCCTCGGATAGCGAAACGTCAAACTGTTCATTGTGTCAAATTTTCAAGAGTCCTGGCACCGAGTTATATCACATTATTATTCCGCAAATTATCGCAAACAAGTCTCTCTGAGAGATATTTATAAGTGGCCTCTAATCCGGCGATCAGGAGTCTAATAAGAAAAAACAAAAAAACCAAAGACTACAAAAAACAAACATACCTTATTAAATGTTCGAAAACAATATGCAAATTGCAAGAAAAATTATTCAAGTCGTTAAGTATGTACTCAAACGATGTTTACAATCTCTGCACAATCCGGAGCTTCAACAGAGTTTCTCGCGAGAGAGCTGTCAAGCTACACGTCGCTCTCGTGTTTCACCTGCCAGAACCACGTGCTCTTTCTATCGCAAATCAAATCAGGTCGAACGCGATGACACAGGGCGGTATGGATCTTTCAAAACAATTTTACCGCGTTTTCTCTTAGTCTCGATAAAGTTATCCCGTTCACGCGAACAACATTTCTCAATTAATTAAAACTCCTTGACTAATCAACGTCTTTTTTTCTTTTTTTTAAACTGACCGAGTTTTCACAAATTTCGCGACGTGATCGCGCGTTGACGTCCGAGAGAAATCACCGTCAATCCTGAAAGTGGAGTACTCACCAATTTTGAAAGATTCCGTGGATCCGAAGCGCAAGTAGGAGCAGCGATCCACTTTGCTGATCCACTCGACGAAGGAACGGTAGAACGTGCGAGTTTACTCAAAATTGTAACGCTACGTTCCGTTCATCGAACCTCGCCGCACGACTGTCACGGCGATATAACAGTCGTCCCGGTAACACGAATCTCGGAACTGACTCGACGAGATGCGCGCGTACAATATCACCGGCACACTCCGACGAAAGTACTCAGTAGACACTCCGAGAAAAAAAAAATTACTCCTCAACTCGGAGGCTCGGCCACTTCGTCAGAAGAAGTGAACTTGAACTCCGTTTGTAATTCCCGACTCTCTCCCGATAGACGCTGTTACGTACTGTATGCGTCGATGCACTGCGTGAGACTACCGACGTACGCGCATATACGAACGGTATATATGTTAAGCGCGCGCGCGCGCGCGTGTGTATGCGTGTGTGTTGTATGCGGGTTCCTGCGCGCGTCAAAGAACGAGAAGAACACCACGTCCGCTCACTACGACGCCGACCTGTCGACTGGCTGCGCGCCGCGCGATACTCTAACGACGACTGTCGTGCCGCTGTCTTGGCCTCAATATCGTCCGGCTTCGTCGGGCCGAGGAGCGCGGCGAGAGCGCATGAGCGCATGAGCGCACGACCGCGCGTGTGCGCGCCGCTTCACGCACGACGCGCGTACGCGTGTGTTGGAGCGGAGATCGCCGCGGGTAGGGGAAGTTTATGTCGGGTTTATACTCGGTTTATGTGGTTATCCCTTCCCACCCATTACCGCCGCGCGCTACCACCAGGACGGAGGATTCAGAAACAAGCTCTGCGTCAGAGAACTGTCGTTTCTCCCTCCGTTCTGTCGTAGTTCGTTCGTTCGTTTTCTCCCCACTCGTTTCGCGACTGCCGACGGAATGCACTGCGTCGTCACTCGGAGCGGACGAACGGTGCGATTAGATTGCGTCGCGCATGCATTCGCGACGCAACTGGAGGTTACGCTTCCACGTAAGTGACACCATAGCTCGATGGTGCGCACGGGAACGGAAGTGACAGAACTTTGGGCGAGCATGCGAATCGATTAGAATTAACGTTTTTGATTTAATCTAACATCGTTCTCTCAAAATATTTACAAATGCGGCTGATCACTTCGCACACTCCGCTAATTATCTTTTTGTCAAATCGATTTTACTGAGAACGTAATTGAGAATAGAGGCGGGCGTCTAAGAAAATCGAAGCAGACGAAAAATGCCGAACAACTCGACTTAAAAACAAATCTATTTTCGATAAACAATTCGGACTGCTATTAGTGTTTGTTTTTTTTCTTTTTTTTTTTTTTTATAGCTTCTTTAAAAGGTTTCTTCTTTTTGAGAGAAATTAAACGCCAAATTAGGAAATTTTATCACACACCGAGCGTCAATTATACAGTTTCTAACTATTTATAGTTACAAGTCGATACAGCCATTATAATCCTTGGTTCTTACGCACGCGTTACGTAGTTATGATAATGTATGCTTCCGCACGTTGTTTGTCCCAATCACATAAATAACCACTTTAACGCGCGTTGTGACGCATTGTCTATTGCGGAAAGAAGAATAAACAATTTTTAATTTTTCCTTGAAAACTCGCGCATCACAAATTACACATTTCTTTTTCAAATACGCTCAATCTTTCATCATTCGTTGCCGCGAATAAAAATATCGCGCAACATCGTTGGGATCAATTTTACGCTGAGGACAAAATATGTTGCACAATTCGCCTCGAAACACGGGAATCGCGCGGCTGTTTACGATAATCGTAAAAACGCGACATCTGTTCTTTGTTATCCGATCGCGACGCATCGCGCCGTTATCTCTGCGTTATTTCGAAACTAGCGCAGAGAGAATAATGGACATGATGAAAATATTTTCTTTACAAAACAAAGTTTAATAATAATAAAATTATCATCGCGCGTTTTCCGAAAAGTTTATACGATTTTTCTCGCGCGAGTTTGTTTTCGTTCGCGCGTAGGCGGATCGACGGCTGGTGGCCTCTGTCCGCGATTTCGCGGTCATGCTGGAAAAAAAAAAAAAAAAAAAAATTGATTTACGCCCGATTGCCAGGCCGGGGTCGAGCCCGTAACGAGATACGCATCGGAAAGAACCAGCGAGGGAGAGGGAAAGAGATGCTACTCGGAATCGCGTCGGCTGCAATCCAGCCAAAACAAAGAGCGGCCGCTCTCGGTGGAGCAGACAGGCAGAGGCCCGGCCGGCTGGCAAGGACCCTCCTCCTCTTCCTCCTCCTCCACCACCTCTTGATTCTACTGCTGCTGCTGCTGCTTCTACTCTCCTCCTCGCCGTCCTCCATAAACCGAATGCCAGACAACGAGGGCATCAGCCCCCGTGAATCACCGCCGGTCACCTTCACTTTTTATGCAACTTCGTGAACCCGACCTCACCGCGCCGCGTCGAGCACCTCCTCCCTTCCCATCGTTTCGTTATGAATGTACGTATAGATCAGCAATCAGCTACGTGTTTTTTCTTCTTTCTTTCTCTCTTTATCGGTGGCATTATCGATACATGCGCAACAGAAATAACAAATGTCCGCGGCATTATCACGACGTTTTCCTAATCGCGCGTCAAAATAACACGCGTTATTACGCGTTATTACTGTCATTGTCAAAACTTCCGAAGTATGTTTTTTCTATTATCTACAATATACACATATATATCGCATGACTTTCTTAATTATACCAGTTTTGTGGCCAGCGCGGACGTTTTTGGATCGGTCATTTGATCCGCTAAAATTATCGGGAGATTAAATCCGAATTATCGTTTTTGCCATGTCGACCGAAAATCGCAATAACGAGCGAATCCGCCGATTCGTACAATATGTACACGATTTGCATAGATCGCGAGCCACATGTTCGTGTTCGTCCCGAATAAATTCGGTATTTCAAGGACGCGCGCGCGTCACCGACGTGCGCTGAGACGTTTTGCTATCTTCAAGTGCAGTGTCTCATTCGCGCACGTACGCGCGCGTGCATGCGTACGCGCGTGGCAAAGATCCACGTGTGTTGTTTGCGCAAACAATCCGTGGCGAATAATCACGATACGGCGACGGAAAATAACGCGACAGATCTATAGCAGGAAAAAAAAGAGAGACATACTCATATGAGCATTTTGTGACAAAAAACGAAGCTGAACAATTTTTTTTTTTATATTCCGTAATGTAAAAATTACTTGCAATTATTTCTGCGTAATTTGCATTGTTCTCTCCATTACCTTGAAGAGTCGTTTATTGTGGAAGTCGTTTCTTCGCGCGCACGAGCGCAATAACTGAAAGAGAAAGGTAATCGAAATTGGGCTCCGCAAGACTACATACGCCTACGTACTTACCTTGTTTTGTTTTAAATGCATATACTTTATGTGAACGCACTTACAAGTCGCGAAGTAATTGAACATTACATTTGTATATGTACTGGCGCCCGTTCAAAGTTATATTGCGATGCGTTGCAAACTCGACGGACACGTGTGCGCACGTCATTGAAAAGTACGGAAAAGAGCAGGCCGGTTTCAAGTATACATAGTCACCTTCCTTGTGCGTGTTGTCTCTGTAATCATGGGCGACTCGCGATTATTTCTTCGCGCAACGTGGGCAAGGAAGCTCGACGTCCATGTAATAGATACACGTCGCGAAACACTGCGTGTTATCAAAAAATTTTGCATATCAGACGCACGCGTGCGTTTAAAAAAATTCCACGATAAATTTTATTACTTACATGTGTTTCAAAATAATTCCTCATTCTCATTTTCGCACGTATTTTGGTATATATATTTTAAATTAAAGTATGTATCGAAATTACTTACTTAATTACATCGCGTTAAAATATAATTTAACAGAAATTATTTATTAATTAACAGAAATTTTCGTACTTGGAAGCCGTACTTGGTAGGTGTTTATTCATTAAGACACATCAAATAACGCGCTTCACTTCACGGAAATCGTCAACCACAGTAGTCGGAACTGTTCTCTATACGACTTCCTTCCTAATCGCTTCTCGGTAATTGCACGTTCGTAACGATGAATCTGCAATTCGATCGACCGATCCTGACGGTGGAGGAACATATTTAAAAGTTAAATAAAAGTAGCTCAAGTGTTCATGCTCTCTCTCTCTCTCTCTCTCTTTCTCTCTCGCACGTATTTAAACTGTCAAGAGTGCGAGTCATTAGCAAGCGCCGTGTCATTTCGACATTAAGTCTCGCGTCGGCGTGTGTGTGAAATCGACGGTGTGATTTACGAGCGCGGTTATACGCGACAATACCACTTTGCGATAATTAAATCTACTCTCCCTGGTGCGCGCAAAAGACAACGGTGTCCCTTCTATTCTCTCTCTCTCTCTCTTCTTTATGAAGTTGCGAGAAAATACCTCGAGCGTATTATATGGCGCGAAATCGCTGCACCGCCGGCAATTAACGCGATCGTAATGATTCACCGCCTAGCTGCACTCGCAACACGACGTTATCAACATGCACATACATAAAAACAACACATACATTACGTGTATTTTAAAATTGAAAAACAGTTAATTTCAGTAATATAGAGAGAATATTTTTCCTCGATATGTATTTCAGTATCAGAGATAAGAGCAAATCGCGGGATTTTTACAATAAAATTTTTATTTATTTCTTATACGCGCGGAGCCGTTTGAAATGCGTCCTTTAAAGAAAAAAGTTGCTTGCGGTCAGTCACCTTCCGTTATTGCGCAGGGCCGCGACGCGACCTTCAATCTCTCGATACCGACGAGAGCTTTCTTCGACAAGACTTTGAAAATCTTCGTTACTCGACCGGTTTGCGCCTTACTTATTCGCGTAGGTCGGGGATATAGAGCCATTTACTCCCGATCGATCTTTAGTTAAAAAACACCACTGGCTAAATTGCATTTCGCGCATCTCGAATAAATGAATAATCTCATCATCATAATAAATTCGCTTTCATCAGAAAATCCCGCGCTTCGAATATCGTTCCGCGCGAAAATGAATTTTTATGATTACAATTAAAATATATCCAAAAAAATCAATAATAGGAGAAGAGAGTTACGCTGCGTGTCTCAATGTTATCTAAGAGAATTTCTGCTCTCTCTCTCTCTCTTTTTGCCGCGCGCAGAATCGTGCAGTTGTATCATTAATATAACGAGAGAGAGTGCGTATATTTTAAATAAGCGCTATTCAACAACACACAATCATTTCCCTGGCGCGCGTTCGCGGTCTGCTCTCTCCTCAACTACATCGACGCGGAGACGTCGAGGAGAAAGTGTAACTGTTCAAGTAATAGTGACGAGACTCCGCGGTGTAATCTTTTTTTTTTTTTTTTTTTTTTTTTTAATCCGTTTCCATCGCTGAAGTCTCATTAAGCGCGTCGAGAAACGAGATCCCTCCGAGAGCAGCGACGTTTTCAGGGACATTACAACAGAGAAGAGAAACTAAAATCATTTTCATTCATAAGAGCAATTAGTCAACAATCGCGTTTAGAACAATTAAATTGCTCAATGAAGGTTATTATAGACGGATTATTCGCGCTTGTTTTATTTGTTTCCGTGTGACTTTTGTGATATCGTCGTCGAAGTAGAAATCAACTTGACGTAAGATCACACATGTACTTATCTATATATTGGTTTATCGTAAACTTGGTGAATCATAAGCAAATGAACATTTTCTGAATTCTTTGATAAATGCGCTTCGTGACAAAATAGCCGATAATTTATTTATCACCGATAAAGGTAACGACCAAAAGGAAAGCTCGATCTCTATTGATCGTTCGCGCAATGCGACGTGCGTTGCGACGAGCGTCGAGGATTAATTCGGTTCTCGTCGTGTAATTAACGTGCTTGGCCCGTGTGTGTAATAACGATGGCAACTGAGGCGGCATCAATCGCGATCGCATGTAAGCCATAAGATCCGAACGGGTGGGGTTCACTGGCCTCCGGAATTCCAAATCTCAAATACGAAAACCGTGCGCGAGCGCGCGGTTTCACACTGGGTGCTCCAAAAATAACGACGATTCCGCCAAGACTCCGGGCGCCGTTCCGCGGAATTCCAAAGTGCGCGTTCCAAACTTTTCTCCGCGCTAATTTGCGTCGAGTTTGAAACGTACATGAAAAACGAACAGACTCGTTATCTATTTCTTTTTTATTTTGTTTTAGAATTAAGTAATCGAAAATATATAAATTAAGGAATAAAACGTTGAATTTTATGTCACCTCCCGTGTTTTTGTATAACATCTACTCTCGATATTTTATAATCGATCGTGTTTGATGTCGGTTTTGTTCACCCTGTATAAAGGGCGGTAGTCTACTTGGCGCGCGGACGGTACTTTCATCCGCCAAGTGAAAGCAATATGAAAGTGCTTGATTGCAAAGTAGAAAGGTGAAATGTACGATAAAAAGACGAAGCCGTTACGCGCGTGTGTACCGGTCGACCTATTTAAGTTTGCGCCGGCATAGGAACCGGAGGTGGGACGGAGGGTGAGAGAGAGAAGAGAAAGAGAGAGAAAGAAAAAAGAGAGAAGTGGAAGGGAGTTGATTATGGAAGGGTAGACGCAGCCCTTGTGATTTCGAGGTGGTTTAAGGTCAACGTTCGACGCCCGCCACTGAATAATACATCTCGTCTCTCTTAATCGGCGCCAAAGAGAAAGACATGTAACCAGCGTGAATCTCGTTAAGGGGTCAAGATAATCGCGCGCAAACAAGCAAGTTACTGCAACTTTGTTGCAATCAGCATCAATATTTTGTAACGGTTAAATTGTAATACACCGTCGAGAAAGAGAGAGAGAAACGCCGTTAGAGCGTGCGTATCGCGCGCTGATATTGCGAGGGAGGTTATTTCATTCGGCACGGGTCAGTCACGGAGACTTAGAGATAACTTTTGCATTTCGCCGAGATATACTTGACTTGCATATAAAGACCTCCGTGGAAGGGTGACGCAAGTAGTGAGAAGATTCGAGCAAATCGCAAATCGCATGTAAAAAAAAAAAAAAAAAACTACAACGCGGCGAAATTTTATCGGGATCTAAAAATATCAAATTGAATATCATTTGAAAACATGGGCGAAGGTCAAGGTAATAAATTTTATCCTTTTTCCCGGTTTTGTCAGATTTGGAATTTATTACACTATTTGGAACATGTGTATTATACATATTTTAACACGGCAGAAAAGGAGCAAGAGTTGTTTTTTATCAGACACACGCTCGCAACGTGAAATTGGAACTTGATTTTTTAATGAAAAGCATATGAGAAAGAAAAAAAGAATGTGCGCGAGAAAATATACAATCGTTTATTTCTGCCGCAGAATGATTGAATACTGAATCTTTTAAAAACTGCACAGCGCGATATCAATAAATTGCGGAAAATGGTACTTGAAACGCGAACGGGATTTTCTCTACTCGCTCGGTCTCTCTCTTTCTCTCTGTCTCTTGACGGAGCAAGCGTAATCGGCAACCACGTAACCTGAGGCATAACCTACGAGCGCATAGCCAAGATCACACGCTAGAGGCAAGAAATCTTAAAGCGAGCGCCTATCGGAGAAAGTAGCCTTCGCTATACTTACTGGCTAATATATGTGTATCGCTACCGCCACGGCTGGTTGCGGTGATGCAAATTCACATGTGCACGCGATAAAGAGGCGGCTTCTAATTTCCTCTCTTCCTCGGTTGTGACGATCGAATCGAGACGCCTTTCTTCGTAATTTACGAGCGTATCGTTGTGGTTACGGAGAGTTATCGTCTCTTTATCTTTTTTTTTTACATCGCGAATTTTTTACATTCCGTCAGGGAAATAATTTATAAATTCTTTTCTCGAGAATATGATTTGTCATAGAGATTTAGAAACAGTAGTTTTTTATGCAATTCGAAGGTCTCGAGCCAGTCGTTTCATGTGTCACGGTAAAGTGACAACTGCATTACTGTATAAGATAAAAGAATCGATTGACCAGAATTTATTAGGTAGATAAACACAACAATTCTCAATGTTTTAAGTACTTTTTAAAATGTTGTTAAATATTACTTTCTAACTTTTTACATAAAATATTTATATATGGTTGTATAATTGTTTCTTTAACAAATGCTCGATAATGTCTGCTTATTTTATAGCTTAACACCAAGCTAATCTTTAATGTATTGTGTTTAACATAAATTATCTATTGTGTTTAATATAAATTTTTCACATTAGAACAAAAACCGGGATTTTATTTAGCAATTAGAGCAGACTATGACATTGATAATGGCACGCCGGTTATCATCATACAGATTGTAGATATGTAGAATAAACACATAACACATGTCTCGAAACGTAACTCGAGAC
>QVOA01019863.1:0-23175 GCA_014825685.1 Pseudomyrmex cubaensis | reverse complement strand
ATTTGTAGAAAAATTTTTTGTTACAAATTCGGAGGAATATTACGCGGAAAAAGCTTCGCGAAAGCTCCGTAGTAGCGGAAAATTAGCAGAACTAATGAATTCGAGGCGGAATGTAGCTAATCGTAATCACTCGGGAGATCAGCTCCGGGCAAACTCTCCGAGGGCGAGACCGGCCGATAAGGCTAAGTCTCACGAACACGGTTTTTAATTCACGACGATGCTGGCGGCCAATTGGACAAAATCGTGTCCGCCAATTTCGGTTATCTGGCCACTGCAGACTGCGGGTTCTCCGGGTGAATCGTATAATGGGGGCTCGTGTTTTCTTACGTTGTAACGTACAAAATGCTGAATCGCTACCGGCGGATCGCTTATCGCGCTGATGAGGCGAACAGACCAGCGAAAGTCGTTGGAAAAACGAAAAGAATCTCAAATGCCCGATTGGATCGACCCCGAAATAAATTGTCCCCGCTCGATCGAAGTGGCGATAGAAAGTCTCGGCAATTGCAAGAAAACGACCACTCAAAGAAAGTGTTGAAGCGCGAAATAATCGTTCGCATTTAAAAGTGTCTCTCACAAGAAAACTTATAACGAAATACACTACAGAAATGAAATTTTTTTCTGTAAAAACAAAAAAAGGAAAAGAAAAAAGTTGAAACATGATTTATAGAACGAAGCGTTTAAAAACTTCATCGCTCCCTTTCTGTGCGATCGAGTAACGTCGCATCATAAAACACGCATCAAGTAATCGAAAAAGTAGTAGTCGTCAGGTAACAGATAATAAAGAATGAGCTCGTAGAAAGTTTGGCGCGCGAGCACTTTGACTGTCACGGTGACACAGCTGATTGCGATGCAAACAATCGCGCAACGTTTGATCGATCACCCCTCTTCGGAGGAAAAAAATAAAATATTGCAAATATTTGCGCGGCGCCAACGTGGCGCCGGCGCGTTTCTCTCTTTTCGTTAACGAGAGACACCCTTATGGTGCCGTGAGCGCGATACGGATTCGCTCGCCCACGCACGTTTCACAACCACACGCACATACATCCAGACCCTTTTCTCGCTTATAATACTTGCCACGTCTGTACGGGAAAGGAAAGGGCGACGCCGCAGGAGGAAAAAGGGAAACGCAAGGGTGAGGGGGCGGGGTACACGTCCCCCTGCAGACTCGACACAATGGGACACGCACAATGCGACGTCGGGCAAGGGATTGCGTGAAGGGCGGGCGCAGTGGACTGCGAAAAACGAGAAGAGGGGTGGCGCAACCCTCGCGCGCAATCCGCGACGACGTTCCGCAATCTGTGAATATTTTCGACGAGGCTTGACCCGCGCGCGATTCGCTTCTCTTCCTCTCGTGCGCGCTAATAAATAATAACGATGGTTAAGGGAGGCGTTTTCCAAGTGCGCCCTCATCGACTGGATACGAGGGGATTGTGGAGAACGAGCTGACGAAAAGAAAGCCATTTCGCACACTCACGCAAAATCGTATTATAAAGAACGACGTCGAAAGGACGTCGTTGAATCAATACCAGACTTGAAATTATTGAGCAAACATCGTGTAAATTGAAGGGTAAAACGGTAACTAAGCAGCTAAAATAATGGTCTGAGAAACCCTGATATCTTGTCTCCAAGAAGCTAATGAATTATTCACATCTTTTATCATATTTTATTACGTGAAATTTGTCTGAAAGCGAAAATATTTTTAACAGTACGTTTTCGTTTCGTAGCATTTCCAAAAATTTCGAGAAACATTGAAAAAGATTTCTTTTTACATCGAGATATAAAGACTAGAAAATATTTTCCACATCTGTTTCGAGCAGGTATGTATTTTGTTTTTTTGTTTTTTTTTTATCGGGTCGACCTCGATTCTTACGCGCAAACTGTTCGAATTTGTCCGGGCAAGCCGTTATCAGGAGTGTTATTATGACAGCGATCTGCACGCCCGTACGTTGATAACGAGGATCCTTTCGTGATCCTGACGTCGTCGCATCAGCGAATCGATATCGCCCTTTCTATCGACCATTCCGAGATTGCCGACGAAAACGACTTGCCACGGTGGATTCCACCGGAAATGACTGCTCCTCGTGCGTGTTCCGGCATTCAGACGGGCCGCGAAAGATTTATCGCGGATTTTCGTGCAGCGATCTCGTTGCCGAACCGGTTAGGTTGCGGATCTACGAGCGACCCGTTCGCGAGCCCTCAATCCCTCGCCGCAAAGTGCAACGCGCCGCTGCACCCTCCAGTCACGCTCCATTGAAAGTCCCGACAATGGGAATTATATTGTTAATTAAAGCGAATCCATTGCTGGATCAAATGATAGCGATAGTCGCTGTTCCTTTCGCGCGTAGCACGCCATCAGATTGTATATGGGGAGGCAATAAATTTTCGTGCGCATACACACACACACACACACACATACGAGACGCAAGATGTACGTTTCTCTGCGCTTATCCTTTTAACACAGATACTCGATTTTCAAACTCTTTCCCCCGTTCATCTAATATTAAACTTTTAATTACGTTTTGATGTCAATATTAACCGATACTGAAGTTTTAATTTCGCTTTGATTCCGCGAAAATTTCATGACAAAATAAAAGACGAAATTATCCATGCGTTGATGTGTAAATTCGCGTTAATTATATATAGCACAAATGAAATGCCATTGTGATTGGCACGAATGCCGGTAACGATTTCCGATAAAAAAAAAAAAAAAAAAAAAAAAAAATCCGACGGATAAGAAGGTAAATTAGGTAAGTGGAGAGACGGCTTTGCCGAGAAAAAAAGAGAGAGAGAGAGAGAGAGAATGGAACAATTCTCCGGGTGCTGGCGCGGCGTCTGTTCCTCCGTTGTTCGTCTTAAATTTGGACGGAGGCGCGCGATGAGCCTTCGTCCGAACTCTCCTGGTTCTTACGACTGATTAATAGACCTACCGAGGCTGAGCCCGCAGACGCGAAAGGTGAAGGCAAATAAATCAGATCTTTCCGTCCAGATGGAGTTCTTTATCCTTACGTTCTTCTTTCTTTCTCACGCGCTTGAATGATTATATTCTTACAGATTATATTTTTTTTTTTACGTCTTCTAATATTTTACATCCTCACGTCTCGTTAAAAATTTCTCATTAAAGTCAGTCTCGTTATAATCGTTTTTTTATTAGCGGGGAAAATATTCTCCCCGCATTCTTGAAAATCGAACAAATCGTTTTTTTTTTCCGCGTGATCTAAAATTCTCCGCAATTAAAATCGATTTGAAATTTAACAAATTCAATCGCGTCTTCGTACAAATAGATTTATCCAATTTGCAATTTGCTCGTGTAATAATTTGCGTTTTTTGCTTGAAAAATCCGTTCAATTTTTCACACACATATTTCTGTGTCCGTATAAAAATCTAATCTATATTAAAATCAGAGGAATTCTCGAACACACACGCCCCGTATGTATATCCGGGCATTAGCAGCGAAATGATGAAATAAGCATGATCATCGTGCACTTCCCGTTTGAAATGGAGATTCTATGATTCTATGATTCTCTCTCTCTCTCTCTCTCTCTTTCCCTTCCCCATGTTGGCAACCTGCATAAAATGCTGAATTGGCGCCATTCGCGCGTCCAATTTATTATCCGCCGCCATTCCTCCCGGAACGAGTCTCAACCGCAGGCGCAGTCGCTCCTTTTCTCTATCAATCGTCAATCCAGATTTTCAAATTGTGAAATCCTCTCGTTCGCACATTTCTCCTCTCTTGCAAATATGAACGTCCGGCACGAGAATTCAACCGGCAATATTCCTCGTGACGGGATATAGGGAGAACAGCGTATATCGAGGAGGAGAGGGGGGTCGTTTGTCAATGCACCCGGGACATTATGCGATGGCGCGGAAGATCTACGACCGATAAAAAAAAAAAAAAAAAAAACCGTACTGAATTTCTAAGCGCGTCGAATTCATCAACGACCGCGGCACGCGCGAGGTACTTTCTCATCTTTTGTACAGAACTCTGACTGCGATTCGCGACTCCGATGATTGCGCGACTTATTGAATGACTCCCGATCTCGGATAGGAATGCCATTAGGAGAAAGGATTAAATCGTAGATATCATCGGCATTAATATAATTCAAACGTCATCTAATGTTTCCGTGTGGGAAACACCGCGACATTCACGCGAGATGTTTTTTTCCGTCTTAATATCGTGGAATATATAAATTTCACAATGGTTGCGCACGTCGTTTCGTATGATGGAGCGCGATTACTCGAATTTACGAGCTTCTGTCGCTCGTCGCGGTTTAGCCATATTGTCGTTCGTGGTCGCGGGGGATCATCCGAACGTGTCAAGAATCCCGTCGCAAAGCCGCGCAACTACGAAAGCGTTAGCGGCAACATTCCGGACAGTAAAAACGGCAAGTTAATATCCGAAAACTCGGATTTTCTTCTTCGCCGGCAAATCCCCGGCAGTGTACGAGAAGAGGAGCTCCACGGGCGGTGGTCGGGCTTCCGTAAAGCTCCCAAAACACTAAAAGGAACTCCGTTATTTTCAAAGTTTTAATGCTAGGAGTCCAGGTCTCCCCGCGCTCCTCGCTCGTCTTTTCTCTCTTCTCCCTTTCTCTCGGGTTTCCCGTCTCTCCAGAGGAGTGTCGCGAGAGAACGGGCGATAAAGATAAATAAGAAACAGAAAGTAGAGAGAGAGAGAGAAATAGAAAGAGAATTGGTAGATAAAACGAAGAGAGAGACATATCTCCTCCGGACGATAACACATACAAAGTAACCGAAGCGCGGCCGCGCCGCGCCGCGCCGCTGTTTCTTTCGACTTTCCTCGAATACGAGTGTCTAGAGTGCAGCGTCACTTCCGGTAGCGCGGAAACTCATTTTCCGCATCGGCGATCCTCGAAATTGTCGCGATGCGTAGCGCGGAGAACGACGAGACGGACAACTAACTAACCTTCCCACATCTCCTCGCGTTTTCGACGTGACGACTCCGGTCGTTTTGTGTTAGCGGCTGAAGTTCATAAAAATTCATGAAACGAGTTTTTATGCATCGGGCCGAGGTCCAGACCGCGGAATTTCGACGGACGTGTTTGCAGCGGGGAAAGAGAAGAGGGAGGAAAAAAACAAAAAACCAAAAAAAAAAAAGAAACGACAATCACACTTAGTCGGCGGATTATACACGCGGACGCAGCATCAATCTCCTTTCTTCATTTATCTACTCATCCCTTTTCCCAGAATTAATTCATCATGCAGTTTGCGATTTGAATATTTGAATATTGTAAGCATCGCGCTCCTGAATTTACTCTTTGACAGAATACATCGCGGTATATCATCAAAAAAAAATGTTGTGAGAGATATTTCGCTTTTCGTATTAAAACGAAAGAAATATAAACTTCAAATTTTTTCACGAATTAAAATATACGTGAAAATCTCGTGCGCACACACAAACTATTATACTTTCTGGAAGAATAACAGAAAAAGTTTTTAAAGTGAGGAATCATTTTGCTTGATGAAGGCACAAGATTTTTAAAGAACTTGGCGGCGCGGAAGTTTAGGCGCTCCTCGCTATGGAAATCGGGTCATTTATCTGTTCTTTAATTCGCAGAAAGATCCGATAAGGACGTCAAGAGTGAAGACCAACCTTCATAAATCGAGATGATTTCCGTCCCCGGAGAGCGCGCGAGCGCGCGTGCTTATATATATATATCACGTGTGTTCTGTAAATTCTGGTAATGCCGCGGAGGAACCGTTAGTCAAATCGAATCTGATCGCGTTACTTTCACAATCGCGTACACGACCTCCGGGCGCTGTTACTCTTGTCGCGGTTCGCGTCTTATCGATATCTCTGACCCCGATAAATCGAGAGCAAGGATCCTCCGTCTCTTCCTCTCGACTCTTCCGCGAGATTCCACGCGCTCTCGGTGACTGAAATTCGCATGTGGCCGTACACACACACACACGTGCGCGCGCGAGCGAGCGGTAAATCAGCGCGAAAAACCATTTGGAAAAAAGAGTATCGCGAAGAATTATCGTTGCCGCGCACGTTCTGCACACTCGATTTAATAACAGATAAAAAAATATTTTTTCGATATCGCGCGCGGCGCCGTTGCCACATTTTCTGCGTGTGATTCAAAAAAACCTTGAAAGCTCATATCTACTTTGTAAAAATCTCGTAACCATTTTGTAAAAACCGTATTTTAATCGAGCGAGCGCGTAACGTACGCGCGTTGGTTGCCGGCGCGAAAAGCCAATTAAAACATATATCGCGAACTCCGTTTGAAAAATTATTGTTGACAACACATACGTTCAAATATTCTCCTCCTGTGTGCGATTTAGTAAATAGAAAAATATTTTTTTTTTTGAACATCGGTGTGTAGCACATTCGCCACATTTTTCTCCGTTTGTGAGATTTCCATTGAAAAAAAAAAAGAAACCGTGTTACTGTTTACTATATTTTGGAAATTTTTTCAAGTTCTGGATTAAATTGAGCGAACAAAATATATGTATATACGTTTCGTTGACGTAACGAGAGTATGAAAGCTTAGACAAACGTAAAATTACGATTCTTGTGCGTAGTTTTTTTTCTCACATGCTGATTTCCGCATGAAACTCATATTTATCGCGACATGCGAGGAGAAAAAAATTAAAATCAATTTTAATTCTCTCTTTCCATCTCTCTCTTTCTCGATTTCTCTCTTTCGGCGGCCAAGTTTTTAATATTCGGTTTAAATGCAGCGGATATTTTGCCGCTCTTTTCATTCATCCGATACTTTTAATACATTCGTGTGTCGCGAGTCAGACAAAACCTCCGCTAAAAGCGGGGGAGAAAAATGGGATATCTATATTGGCGGGCATCTAATTATTACCTTTCATATTCTGTGTTTTCCTCGCTGAAATACGCTGCGCTTCACCGATCCCATCGCTGAATATCGAAAAAAACTCAAAGTACGTTAAATGAAAATTTTTTTTTTTTTTATTGCCGCTCGTGCGGAAAATTTTGAATAGAATATATACGTTTTAGCGGAGTAAAACAACTGCTACGCGAACTTAATGCACTTAATTATTCTCTTGTACTATGTGATAATGAGGTTAATGCACTCATTAAAAAAGCACAGTATTACATTCCCGCGTGAAATACGGAAATCGAAGGATTTGCCTCGCTCTTCGGAAACTTATATTCGCTGAAAAATTGCATTGAACAAAACAACGGTTGGGGGAATAAAAGTACAGTGCGCGGGGAAATCTTTTTCTTTTTCTTCTCAAATTGAGTGCTTTCAGCGTGCCATTTTGTGCCGTGCTGTAACAAAATTTCTTGTCGCAAAGTGCCCGTACGTTAAGACCGGGGGGGGGGACTTTGTAGATAGTCACACACAAGGCACTTAGCCGTGTGGCAGCGAATGTGGAAAAAGAGCGGCGCGGAGCGAAAGGCGCAATTAACAAGTTTTTTAATATTTAGTCCCCCGTACGCTAACACAATCAATTTCCTTTTATAAATAAAAAAACGGACCTCATTTTTCACGAGTGTGCCAGATGAAACGGAGTTTGAAATTAGCCGCGGCGCGGCAGCGAGTCGCGAAAAGAGCAACATAAAGTACTTGTTATGTGAGGTGCGCGACGAATCGTTAAAAATGAGAACGAGTATAAAAGCAGAATCATTTATAATATAAAATGTGCCAGAGCGTTGAAAATATTATAATGTATACCTTCTCTTGTGGTATAAAGAACAAAAAAAATTTTTCTTTTCTTATCGGACTATCAACGCCGCGTGCGCGCGTGTACTTTTTTTCATCAAACACGCATTTAATCGACATAGCGCGATTTATTTTATTTTATTTTATTTTATTTTTATTAAGAAGATGGCTTTTGTAAAAATGTGTAATAGACATTTCCTCGTCAATGGTTTACAAGATGCTATTATCCCGCTTATCTCGTCTGGCATTATCAGCGTCAAAGAAAATGTATATAGTATAATATGGCGCGCGCGCGGCGGTCTAGGGCTTTACGTAATATTACTACGATACTGTGTCAGGCGGAGAGGAGAGAAGAATCGGGGCAGGACGGAGGCGGAATATAGTGGGAAGCGACGTGGAAGTCACGTAGGCCGCTTTGGTCCGACGATGATGACGGAGACCGTTGCTGCTGTTGTAGCAGTCGTCGAGACATCGAATTATCGCGAAGTTTCCGACAGCGGCGGAATACGAATGAATGTGCTGAGAAGCGCGCGGGTAACATCGGCGGCGAATGGACATCCAGGCGGAAAATAGCTCGCGATCCCGGGAGAATGCCGGCTTCTCTTTATTCTACCTCGTGGAAACTCTATCGCTAATCGGCCAACGAGACTCTCTCACGAATATTAACTTCCGAGAGAGTCGCACGAAAGTGCATACCGATACATATTTCGTCTGGCCCGCAATTTCTAATATTTGTTTTTTTTTTTTTTATCCTCGAACGTCGCGTCAGATATGGTCTCTGGTGTAGAAAGTATGCAGTTTGCAGAGATCTCCATCGCATTCTTTGCGAGAAAGTAAAATATTTTTTCTCTACTTCGAGAATTTTTAAGATAAAAATTTATTAATTTTTTAAAAACTAAAAATTTATTACGTAAAAGAAGCAGAAATGGTAAAAAGTGAACACTCGCAGCATTTATACGTATGGATGACCTGGACTCAGCATGTATTTCAAGAAATATTATAGCGCAAGGTTACTCCGCCAAACAAGGAGAAATTTTACGACAAAGACGACGCGTGTTGCCGCACATAAGCGTAACATAACGCGCGAAGCGACGTGGCAAGCGAGCATGCGAGACTCAAAGTGCGGAGGAAACCGCCGCGTGGGTGCAACGATTGGATTAATTTATCGCTCGACGGTCGTCATCCAAGTTCCTTCTCCCAAGATCCGAAAAGAGAGCGCTTTCTATTGTCAAATATAGGACACGAGAATCATATATCACACATGAAATAAAACGAGTATAATAACAACAATAATAATATTTAACAACAAATCTATCGAGTACTGTAAGAGATGCGATATATCATGCACTAAAATTAAAAAAAAAATTATGTACTCAATAAAATAAAACATGAAACGATGCTCGTATCTGATTTTGTATCGTGAAAATGATATGAGAGCGATATTCGGGAATATACGTTTGCGTATGTGCTCAGTAATTTAATGGCGTAATATCGTTCGAGAGTATTTTACCAAGCCCGTTAAAAATACTATAATTGATATAAAAATCGAATAATTCGAGCAAAAATTATTCGCGGAATTCTCTCGACGGAAATAGCTTCTTGTCGCGAGACGTAAATCGCGCGCTTGTGAATTCAGACGCCGCGTCTTTTCGGTCATTCACATTTCTCAACGCTTCTTCGAAACGACGTCCGTACCCTCGCGATCCCGTGCGCGCAGCGAGAAACACGCGTTATCGTAATCTGCTTTCCGTGCGTATCGTCATCGTGTTCTTCTTCTTCTTCTTCTTCTGTCTCTCTCCCTCTCTGGCACGTGTAGTGCCGGCATAACATAATCTTTGCCTTATCTTTCTGATCACGTCGAAGTCGGGAGAGAAGAAAAAAAAATAAGGAAAGAATTCGAAAGAAATCGGACGCGCCCGCGTGTTATTCGACGCTCTCCCCGAGATTGAAAATTCCGTTTCGCTATTCCGTTCGTCACCGCGCGCGTTCCGTCAATTCAAGATGCGGAAGAGGAATCTCCTATTTACAAATTTCGGGCGAGTCTTTCGACCGTCCGATTATATATCGATTACCTCCGACGCACGCAGAATCGACGATTTTTAACCAAGTATATTAGAGAGTCGGTACGAGCCAATACGTCGGATGTACGCAAATATGAATTTTTTTTTAAACGTGTAAATTAATACACACGGAGAGATTCGAATCAAATTCAATTCGAAATACACGGAACGCTTGGTTTGCATCTCATATATGTAAAATATTCAATTTATCTTTCTAAAAATATATAATATTTGCACGTGTACACATCTGGCATATTGGCTCGTATCGACCCCCCGATATTTAATTGAACATTTTCACTTAACTTTATAATTTGTTGTCACGGCGTTTAATTACGATCATTATTTAAAACAAATAACGCCGCCGAGTTATTTGGAGGGGAGGAAAAGGGGTAACTATTGTTTTTTTGTTAGTCCAGCGTTCAGTCATTACTTAGTATTCTCCCGTGTTTCATCTCTCTGTGTTTCATTCCGATTGATATTACGCAATAGTGCAATTGCTACTGCATGAGTCGGCAAGTAATTACCGATTATTTCGACAAATTAGATATTTCTCCGAGCGCGGGAAGTAGGTAGTGGTAGTGTGTTTCCCGCCCCCGTTCGTCGAAAACCCGGTCGGATGACTTTCGACCGTTACATCACTCGATTACGCATATTAAAGTGACGGATCGAACGGCGGTAAACAACGCAATGCGAAACAACCGGTGCTGATGCACTCGCTTGCCGCTGCCGCAGCTGCTGCTGCTGCTGCTGATACTACTACATTTGATCCGATATCGCATTTCATCCAATTACGGGAGCGCACTCTAATTTACACCTCTCTGTGTGTCCTCCTCCGGCAAAGCCAACAAAAACCGTTCTTGCGGGAGGTTCGCGAAATGAACTATCGATTTTGCATTAGTTATATGGCGCGGTCGTGCGAGCGATGCGTTGCGTTTTGATGGGCGCGTGTGTTCTGGTAAACAGCGAGAATAGATAGATCGGGGACCACGCACATTTACCGGATATAATTCTGGATTCCAATGCTTGATCAATATATATATATATTCGTTCTCGGAAACCGATATATTATAACGTACGTATATACGTGATCTGATTAATTCTCGGATATTTTTACTTTCGAAATCGGTCACTACGATTTAGCGTATCAATTAATTCGGTACAAATTATGCCGGGAGTTTACAAATTGTAGGTACCGCTCGCTTGTGTGTTGGCACAACGAGAGAGTGTGTGAACACACGCATCGCTCTCCATACCCTCGACCCATTCATTACAGCTTCCTCGACGGGTTTTATTTCGCATCGAGTCGGGCGCGCTTCCCGCGAAATATCGCGCGGCGGGATTGGCAAGTTTCCTGTGCGAATTAAAGCACGGCGTGCCAAGTTCAACCGGACGTGCGTGAACAAACAGAGATAACTGTATCGATGCTCGAGCAAAAGCCAGAGGGGAAAGAGGAGGCACACGCGGCAGAAATTACACGCGCGAGAAGAGGAGGAGCAGCAGGAGGAGGAGGAAGAGGGTGGTGTGCACGGAGAGGTGCTGTCGGTGAGATAATATTTATTATCCCGCGGCGTCGTTACCGTCGACGATTATACGGCCGTTAAAATCCGAAATTACGAGCCCGAGGCCTTCGGTATGGAGGAAAACAGGAACTGTATGCTCCCGGTAATGGAATGCGCCAAGTTAAATTGGTGGTGCAAAAGCAACGCGAAACGTTTTTCCATCCGACGAGCACTGGGGGTAGGGAAATAAAACTACTCTCACTCCCCTTCTACTCTCGCCGTCCACGCTCGCATGCAAAACGATCGGCGAAATGGCGTGTTTACCGCCCCGATAAATCGATACGTTGATTGCTACGTTGATTAATACGCGGTGCACCCGGAATCCGCGGTTTTAACTTCAACGCTCGCTTCTTCCCGACGGGAAGTTCGGTATCCACTTTTTCACGGCGCCTTGTGTATGTATGCGCTATTATTATTTGGCGCCGCGCCGAATCCTCGTGTTCACACAGCAACGCGGATATTATACGGTGGATAATTTAAATCGCACCGTAAATAAATCTGAGGCTTTTTTCGGGGAAGTTTGTTGTTCCGCGCCTAAAAGGTTGCGCGGCGCTTACATTATAAATAAAAGCACGTACCTCGCTTTTGTGCCCGTCTAGATATTTTCCCTCTTTTCCCGCGCCGCCGCTTCCGAAAAGAGAACGGAGTCCTGAAAGAAGAAAAAAAAAATTGCACAATGTCATTGTCTATTCTCGCTTTTGCTGCGCTGGTACAACAAATAATTATCGAATTTGAAGCCACTCTCGGCGCGCGTTATTCTTCAATTAATGAGAAGCAAACGAAGTAGATTGAATACACGACATGTAAGATTTGCATATCGGTTTTTCGCGGCAAATGGGGAAGAGCAAGAGAACCTGTCGGGCGTAACGCCTCTTCTCCCGAATAAAAAGCAAATTATCCCAATACATTCGCGGAAATCCCCTAAGCGTCTCTCCCTCTCGACAAAAACGACGCACGTGCGCTTCTAATTACTTTTTCGCGAGCACCGTCACGATTCCGTGTGCAGAATATCCTTCTTCTCCCTTTCGCCACGTTCGTTTTCTCCTCCCACAGACAGAACGCGACATTCAACGCGAATATTAGAATTGCCGCGCGATAAGATTGCGGGCGCGTATTCATCACGACCGCGCGCGACTAAAATTGACGCGGAAGAACGCGTCGCTATAAAACGCAAGTTGGGGGATAGAGGTGCGTCTGCCACCGTCGTATAACACGTATCTAGGCGGTAAAGAAAAAAGGAAAAAGAGGGCAAAAAGAACGTGAGGGTGGAACTCGGGTGGGAAGAACATTTGTCAATGTTGCACCCCTTACCTTGGCCAGGACGAAAGAGAGAGAGACGAGAGGAAAAACGAGAAAAAGAGCGAGAGAGAGAGAGAGAGAGAGAGACGTAGAGAGGGAGAGAAAACATACGACGGTTATATACACGCGAACGGTGTGTACGCGCGCACTCCACGTACGGTACAGGGCTTTTCAACGAGGTCCCTTGAAATATGGGATCCGCTGGACAAAGCGGGACCCTCTCTCACCTCTCTTTCTCTCCGTCGGTCCCGCGGGACCTCCTGATAACCCTCGAAAGTGAATGTAGTCTGGCGCTCGGGCATAGGACCGGGAAGAGAGAAAGAGCAAAACATCGCGTGTGTGTTTCAGCGCAACGCTGCGCGGCGCAGCCTCCGGGGACCAGTCAGCGGCGGCCGGCGTCGACCGGATGTGATATATACCGCGCGTCTGGTTCTCTCACTATTTTTCCGCGGCAATCGGTTACCTCCATGGGAAATTAACCGCCGTTTCCTCTCTTTTCTTTTCCCGATTCCAAGTAGCCGCCGCGCCGAAGCGCGAGAGGGTGGAATCTCTATATCGCCACCGATATGCGACCGGACGGTGGGCGTCACAATGGCCGCGGCCTTTGTTTCCGGCCATTGTCAATACCTGGCGGTTAAGCCCGCAGCCTAACAGGCCGCGCAAATCGGATCCAAGCGTGTGTGCCAACAATGAACGCTATTTGGCCACTAATTTAGCGCGCCGTTTCCCGTCGTCGTTATGCGCCATCGCGGGAACCGGAGTTATGTCCAAGTTCCGAGCCGCTTTCGGACAATGCGCGCGATGCTCGATATCTTGTCGCGATCAATTTTCTCATCGTTTTTTCACAAACGTTCGCGCGAAACTCTTTCGAGCGCGCGGATACACCGCGGATTTCTCGAAAACGGAAAAGAACTTAATTACCGGACAAATTCCCGCGCGAGTTCAACATCGGCGTCTCGATCGAACGAGTTTTGTTTGCGCACGGAGAAAAAAAAGAAGAATTTTCTCGTCGCGAAACTTCGAAGAATCGCTGATTTACAGAAACTTCCGCTGCGCGCGAAACGATAACATCGAAACGTTTTTCCAATTGCGTTTGCCTTTTGACGCTCTCCCCCTCCGATCGGCCGACAGAATTTTACAACTGTATAAATACATCGGCGTCGTCAAGCGCGAGAACATTTCGCGAGCTTCTCTTTCTGTTTCTTTTCGTTTTTCTTTCTCTTTTTTTTTCCAACGTTCGTTTGCTCCCAGAGCGAAGAAACGACGACGCAGGCCGGGGAGTCGCGAAAAAAGGAGGCATTTTCTCCGTTGCAAGATTTACGACGTCCAAGTATCGACGAGAGGGCGAGCGAGCGCGCAAGCTTCGAGGAGTTTTCCAGTCTGAATCGCCGGAAAATCGACGGTGACGCCGACGAAGAGAGTGTCCCTGTATCTATTTTCCGTCCGTCCGACCGCTCGTTCGTTTGTTCCTTCTTCCGTTCACGAGCGCGCGGCGAAGTTAATTTTTAAAGTTCCAGACGAACGAAACGAGCCGGAGGGCTCGCGAGCTCGTGCTCGATTTCACGGGAGGAGCGGGATTATTGATTGTTCGCGATCGCTCGCCCGATTCGAAACTCCGGAAGGCAAAGACCCGTGGCGATTTCGAATCAAGACGGTACGTGCTTGTAAAGATGATGGAAAATAAATAAATTCTCACACAATGCGCACGTAAAATTGCAGCGCGTAAAATACATTAGTGTGCAAAACAAAGTGTACATGTAAAACTTTTATCAGAGAATTTGTTCTCTTGAAACCGAGGAGAAAGAGAGAGGGAGCTCTGATATTCATTGACAAATGAATAATCTCCTTTTAAAACGATCGCTTTTGCATACTGAAGAGCCGTTTACATAAAAAAAAGTTTTTGTAATTAACGTAATGCAATGACTGCACGTTCATGATTAACATAATGAATCATTAATAGAGATCTCGTTAACATCAAGCGCGGAGAATTATTTCCGAGATAAATTTGCAAATGTCAGAGAAGAAGAGAAGGAGAGAAAAAAAGCAAACTCATGCTCGTCATATTCAGAGCAGAAGGCATATCAAAAGTTCGACGAACACGTGCAATTTTTTTTTTTTTAAGGTTACAGGGGATCTGAATAACCTGATATATATCACGCGCATATCCATGCTCCGTGCGCGCGTATTCATACTTGGTTGGGGGGAGGAAAATCCGCGACTATATTCGCTACGATTAAGCTCACATTTCCGCTTCTCTTCCCCGTCGGGAGATGTAACCCAGGTTAATTTTAAAAAGCTCCCGTCGACCAAATCACTCGAGCCCTTCTACGTTTCACAACCCCCGGGTCTTCCTAAAAGCTCGATTTCACGTTAGAATTATCGATTACACGCGATCGAGTTTCGTCCACAGAGAGAGAGAGAGCAAGGAACTTTGAGCTTATATACAAGAAGGCAGAAGGAGCGGAGAATGACAAAGATGATAGAAAGAGGGATAGAGAGAGAGAGAAGCGACGACGAAGAGATTGAACGAGAGCTCGAGCACGTTTACAAGACGCGACGAACTTTATTTACTTGAAACTTGAGCTCTCGATCTTGCTACACAGTCTACTTACTTGGCAATGCCAAGTTAGAACAATCGTTTTATATCACGATAAATATTAATTACGACAGGATTTTTTTCGCGCGAGCGGAAAGAAATTTAATCGTTATTTAATAAATTCATCTACATCAGTTTAATCTAAGTAAGCCGCGATCGATTTTTATCATCCCCAAGTTGTTCTTCAAGAAAGAGAAAGAGAAAAAACCGCCACGTGCTCCGGAAGGATAATGCCGAGGACTTCGCTATCAGGATCAAGCGCGACGATGGATTTACGGTGCTCGAGTGGTCCTTTACGGTCGAGCTAGCAGGGTCTGTCTAGGATGCTGCTGAGCCCAGGCGCCGTGGATTGTTCAGCTAGTGTCACGAGAAGCGATTTAAGCTCGATCCTAGCCGTGGATTACCGCGAGATCCTTCGACCCGGACTGAAGCGAGTTAGGATTACAGACCCTCGTTTGATGCTAAACTCGATCCACACGCTCGACTCCTATCAACGGAACAGTGCCGATTACCTCCGCGCCATTTTGCGTTCTTCGCGCGTCATTTAAGTACATCTGCGTTGACCGCTGATTTATCGCGCGCGCAACGATGTAAGTAAAACATTTCGTGAATGTATTATATCTGTTTAATTTCAACGAAAATTGTGTTGCAATTAAACTTACATTTCCTTCGAAATTATACTTTTTGTGGGCAGAAAAGCGATATAAGATGGTTATCGGTTTAACGTCCAAATTTTCTTCAATTTTCCGCGAGCCGTCTGTAAGTGAAAAACGTCCGCGGCGGAAAAAATGATTCTGGCGAATTGAGCTACTTTATATATATATATATAAATGGAATGTCTGCTTTTTCCCCCCTTCCAACTTCTCAGTTCGCGTGTGCGAGAGAGAAGAGAATTCTCGCAGCAATATTTTATCTATCCACTTCACCTTTTTCGAAACCGTGTAATATCATGCGTCAAGAATAAATCGCGAGTATTACGGTACACCGCGAGGAGAAAAAGAAGGCCGATGAGGAGAAATTCAGCAATCAAGCTTGAAAATCTCTCGGGCAAATATTTTCATTTGTTCGTGAGTGGTGGCCGGAAATTGGGGCGGTTGAATAATGACTGCGTGGATCAGGCAAACGCGAGGAAAAATAAATATCCGCAAAAGAATGGATAGGCGAAGAGAGAGAAAGAGAGAGAAAGACAGAAAAAAAAGAAAGATTCGAGAAGTAAAAGAGCGAAAAAAAAAAAAAAAGATCAAACTTCCATTTGTATGTACAAATGAGGTAGACGTATGAAATAGGAAAAATGAAAAAGGCAAACTCTTCCAGCCATAAATCGCGTATATTGTGTGGGATCACCGTCCAGAAGCAAGAAATAAAATTCAGAGCTCTCCGAATACTTTATGGATTTTAATACATCACGTAATTACCGTTTGTTGAAATTTCCATCGCTCTTTCTGTTCGTCTTTGCGCGAGAAAAACCTACCGTGATTCCCTACTCTATGATCGTGAAACGATTTATTTTGCCGTCGTGGCAATTAATTATCTCTCTCTCTCTCTCTCTCTCTCACTCTCACTTTCTAGACGTCGTGCAATTTAACGAAGGTCCCCAGTGACTGGAAGCTAGCTCGTGAGCCAGCAACGAAATTATTGTCGCTCGCACGACGAATTTCATCGGTCGCGTCTAATTGGGAACGAACGTGGCGAAACGATGTGGCGATGAATACAACGGGTCTCTCCGTAAATTGTACCTCAATCGGTTTCCCATATGCGTAAACTGTGCGCGGCGTCAAACCGAAATTACCGCGCGGACGGGAGTATCGCGGCGCGATGCGTCGGTACGCCAAACTTTCCCGGAATGTGAAGTTAAATAAGCACCGCGATAACAAGGGTGTAACGTGTTTCGACAATTCGGTGATTTTAAATTACGATTTTAATCAGTCGAGAGAGAAACGAGAAAGAGAAAGAGAGATAGAGATAGAAAGAGAGAGAGAGAGAAAGAGAGAAAGAGTACCGTTGATTAAAAGCACCGATAGAATTTCCAAGTTACTGGAGAACAAAGTTATCGGCCGCGACCGACAACCGCTCGCGCGCGCTAAGGATTTTTAAACACAACGCGCCTGCGATAAAGTATTTTCACTGTCGATTTTCCCAGTACCGGCCAATAAGAGCGAGAGGTTTATCGTTTATCGAGATAGATAGAGAGAGCGAGCGAACGAGTCAGATAATTTAAAGTGGTGCACCCACGGTAAACGGGGGCAAACGACTTTATCGGAATAGAAGATCCCTCCTCCTTCTCCATCTCATTTGCATCAGAATCGGTTGCGCTATAAATATCCGTATAATTCTCAAGATCGCACTCGGGTCGGGGGAAAGGGGGTGATTAATTCGTTACACGCGCGCATCCGCGTGCAAAGCGCACACGATGCGTCCTGACGTGCGGTAAATAAGTGGCCCCACCTCCCCCAACCCCCGTTGCGCGCGTGAGACGTGGCTCACGCGCTGGATCGCGAACTAATTAAAATACTTCGCTTACGTCGCAAAGTGTGAAAGGTAAATAATATGCAACGTTACACGCGCGCGCGGGGGAGACACACAATGTGTTGCGCCCCTAATTATATTCAACATTAAAAAGACATTTATCTCCGCAGCATTTTAATTAAAATCGCTGATCGCATTTCGCGCGAAAAACAAGATGAGATGTAATGAAACGCGTAATAACGGAAGCCTGTCCGAGCGCGTATACACGCGAAATGCAAAAGCGAGATTTTTTCAAGCGTAATTGCGCAACACAAGGTCGGAGCGGAGCTTCGTGGCTTAATTATCGCGGGCTGAAAGAGAGGGAGAGAAAGAGGAAGAGAAATTTTCCTCTCCGTAAATGTGAAGAGAAATGAGATGGCGAGCGCAATTGCTGGCGTCGATGAATCTGTCAAAAAGCGCGGCGGCAACATTGCGGTAGCCACTTTAGAAAGAAAGATAAAACAAAAGCACGCAGAAGTGGCGGCAAACACAGTGGCACGTTGCGTTGCAGCGGTCTCCAAACCGCAGATGGAGGTCCCACACTTCCCACGCCTTCCCTCCCGCAGAGGGTGAGAGAGCAAGAGTCCGGAGTCGCATATTTCATTCCGAGTAAGGTCCACGTGGACACCATTCTTATTGCCCCCTGGAACCTGGCGAAATATTGGAAAACTTCGGAAAGAAACTTATTCCGCTGTTTTCTCCGTGTTCGCGCACGGAGGAGAACGGTTCATCAGCGAAGCGCCCGTCGCTTTGCGAAATCGGTAATATCGCGCGCGTCTTGCTAAAGCACGGGATGTTTGAGTTCCGAAGTAGATCTCTCTCTATCTCTCTCTCTCTCTTTCTTTTCGAGAAAGTCATAAAATAAAGAACAAATTTCTGCGAAGGAAACTTGTTTTATCTAAAAATAAAAATCCGACTCTCGACAACGCAGTTTCTCGTAACTCGATTTTTAACATATTCCGAAAACGCGCCTCTGCTGCGATATTCCGCATAGATGTGATTTCTTATTATATTCTTATATTTGTTATTGTTTTCATAGTAGAAAAAGCAACAAAACATTTCGACTACTTCGAAGATGTCGAAACGTTTTTTACATCTTTTTAGATAGATTCCTACTCGATCAATTATTTCAGCAGTAGTTTTTGAATATATATAATAAGAAAACTAACAAAAAGACGAAATTATTCCGCGTTCCGAAACGACTTCAGAAGTAACATAATGAATATCCGGATAACAAGATGTCGTCGCGACGTATCTATTGTTACCGTGTCCGCTTTTTAAACGCAAATTTGTATGTGCGCGTGAGCAGAAAATTACTTTCTTCCTGACTGTAAAAATAAAATCGTTTATTCAGATTACGCAAAGAAGTCCGTCATGCGTTTTTTACCTTTCACCGGCGTAAATCGTGGAAATACCACGAGTGCGGTAGAGAGACGCTGCGGAATTCGGCGAAAAAGAGATGCGTTATTGCAGTCGGACAACAAAAGCCACCGGGGGCTTTGACTGGAGGTAACTCCGGGCGTAAAACAAAAGGTGAATAGAGCGATAGTGTCTGGTGGTGAATAGGAGGATGGAATGGTGTCTGGCCGATGACAACGAAGTTAGGATCGACAATCGATACTATCTCGACCTTTTTGTTTGGATGAACAGAATAAGCAGTTTACGTAGTTTTGCAAAATTGCAAAATTTACGCGCGCGCTCATACGAAAAGTATATTGCTGAAGCGAAAACATTAAAACATGCACGAGAAACGAACTTCGATACACTTCGATATATTTTTTCGCGTGTTTCAACCAATAAAGTAGAAAAATTAAATAACACACCATGCGATTTGTTGCGCGCACGCGATTTTGAGCAAATAGAATTTTTTCTTCATTACATTTGTCACTTATTTTTTCTCTTTCTCTCTCATAAATGTATTTACACTGCAATGAGCTCGTTATTTCTCGTATCGTTTGTTTCCTAGCAAAACTATACAAGACCGACACGTCGTGTCGGGGGAAAATCGATTTCAAGTCGACCCGAGGCTCCGCAGAGTGGAAAGAATATCCGGTTTCAGGACAGCTTGTGTTGCACAAACCGCAGATAAAATTTCCGCAGGGACCAAATAATAAATATCTCAACCCGAGACCGAACTTCTGCCGTGCATAAAAACGCTCGCAACTGCCGCGGCATCAAAGGCAGCTGTGCCGCTATCACTAAAGACAAAACGCGAAACTATCGCGACCGACCTAGATACGCAGTCGAAAGAACACCAACGACATTTCGATATTTCAACAGAGCGCGCGTCGCTCTTTCTCTTCTTTCCTCATCCGCGGAAACAGCGCGTTTCGCGGTACAGAACAATGCGACCATTTGCATTTTGCCGCGAAACTGGAGATGAAAGAGAGCCACGGGCGAATATTTTGCGTCACCCTTGGCCCGCCCCTGTGGCCTTTTCCTCTTCCTCTTGCCATCCGACGACTCTAGAAACGAATTGCGAGAATTATGGAAATTTTCTACCAACTTCTTCCTTCTCGCTCTTTCTCTCATTTCGCGCGCTTCTCTTCCTCGCGTCGGACCCGCTTGCTTCGGCTCACGATTGCCGCGTAATAATTCATACGCATAAGCGACGATTAAAATCGGGTATATACGCGTCATCGATGCAAAAAAAAATCCATCGCTAGCGGTGCAAGTAATTGTATCGTTTTACACGCTCGAACGTTTTCGAATCGCTCGTCAAAACGGAAACCCCGTATTGCATAAACTGTTCCGCTAAGCGCAGGGATGATTGCGCGAGAGGGCTGATTGCGATTTCAATATTTTCGAAACAGCACAATTCCGGTGCTTCGCAACGATAAACTACTGCCGTGTTTTGTTTTCTGCTTGTTAAAATAATATCAGCCGTATTATTTTTTTCCGAAAAAATCGCAAAAATTACATTATTTTTAAACTCGCAATATACCGCAAATATAAATGACAAGGTTATTCTCGAATCAGACGGGGAGACAAATTTAAATAGGGGGAACTCAAACTCAAACAGCGTCTGAAATATCCTACCGGCACTTCGGTAATCACTACTTCGTCGTGTCTTGGATCGCGTCCAAGATGATCCAAACGTGAAGTTTAAATATTCCATGCGTACATGCGCTATGCGCAGATGGCCGATCCTGGTCGACCGTCTCGTATTTTACTCGCGCGTTATTCCGCATGCATATACCCTCTATTCTTCCTCCTTTTTCGCTCTCTTCTTATCTGCTCACATACTTTTCCTTACGTGTGTCACTGTGTGTGTGTGTGCTGCTCCGCGATTTCCTTATCCTATTTCTTAATCCCGATTTTTCCCGCTTTTCTTATCCCGGGTATGCACTCGCCGCATCCCTCGCCTAGTCCTCCTCCTTTTTCCGCGTCACACGGATTGCATTTTTATTTTTTCTCCCTCCTCACTTTTTCTCTCTCAACATCTTATCTTTATTACAGCATCCCTAATTCCCTCGTTTTCCCACAACTTGTCTCTCTACCTCTATCCTCCTTCGTTTTTCTACGTTTTTCCATCTTTACGTGAAACACGAATATACGTATCAGATGACTGCTGCGGCGAAAATTTACGTTTCTCCAAGAAGAAAGTTCACACACACACACAGAAATGCGCGGGAACATATATTTCCGTGTTACAGAAAAAGTTCGAGATGTCGCTTTAAATAATGGTCGATTTGCGGAAGAAATATAAAAAATAAAAGCGTATTGCGGTGATAATAATTACATTGATAAAAAACAAAAGAACACGCGCGACAATAGATAAGACAAATAAAAAATGATATTAAACAAATGTGCGAGTTGCTGCCTGAAACAATTAACACATTTTATTTGCAACACATGAGTAAACTTTTTATTTATTTATTTATTATTTGTGTATTTGTTTGTTTATATTTAAAATATTTTGTAAGCTGTGTAAAACATTAAGCCGTTTGCGCAAAAAAAAAACCGCGGGCACGATCGCTATTTTCGGATTTTTGCAGCAAAATGCGTGCGGATTTCAAAATAGCTTTGAGAGCATCATCGCGTATAAAAGGTCAGTTAAACTTAACCAAATTGTTTTGTTATTCTCCGCGTTTGCTGTTTCGTGTAACAAAATAAAATTCAATTAAGCAAACGTTAATAGAACTGTCTATATTTTATCTGTGTATCCTACTACATGTCGTCAAAGTGTGCCGTCAGCGTGCGCACGAAATGTTTTAGTTCATAAAAAACAGATAATAAATCACACGCGTTTTAACGCGGACAAAAAGAATTATTTTTTTGGCACAAAATTAAATTTTTTTTTTTTTTTTTTTTTTTTTTTTTTTTTTTTTTTTTTTATCCAACGTTTTCCCGTTTCCAGAGATGAAGAGGGTGTGGCACGCGTATCATTCTCCCTAGCAACTCCGCTCAACACTCCCTAGCTAAAATGTAGACGATCGCGTGAAAGAGGGAAACGCGAAAGTTTTGCTCGCGCGCGCACTATGGATTACCGCTGCGCGCGATCTTAATATAATATCGAGTTTCCCGTATCACGCGAAAACTCACGGGATGTATCTCGTTGTAGACAGAGACGTGGTTCTCTCTCTCTCTCTCTCTCTCTGCGACGTTCCATTGCGGCCAAACGCGCGAGATCAATCGCGGTTGAACGCGCGGGTATATATCGGTGCCACAGTCTCTCTCAGAACGATCGTCGACGATACGAGGAGCTCTCGCATTCAATGCGCGCGTTCAGAGGAGTAGCGAGCGGCAATAGGATTCGACTGGGCTATCAGCTGCCGAACATACTCGCTCGCGCGATTCACCGCCGCGGGAATCGCCGTCCGCAAGTTTCCATCGCGCATCAACAGTTACGGGACAACGAGAGGGAGAGACTCTATTCTAGTGATATAGCCGGGGATTACCCGAGAGCGACGAAGCCGCAGCTTACACACCGGACGGGTGTAAGTCGACGGGTAAACTGTCGATCACGATCTGCACGCTAATCGCGTGATGCATGAAAATTAATAATCACCTTTGCTAATTCGCGGCGAGATATACGAGATATACGGCGAGTTAAGCGGCGACGGCGGCGGCGACGGAACTTTGTAACTTGATAGCGGGAACGTACAAGGCAATTTATGCAAATATATGTATATACAATGTATATGTCGAGTGATTGATAATAGTAATTTGAGTATTAGCTCTCTTCTGAATAATCTCGTGCGCGAGGTCGCCGCTACATTTCGAGGTTACTTGTAACTGCTACTTGTTGACTGTGTTGCGGTTTTGTAAAGAGTGAAAAGACCTGTTTTTTCGCCCATTTTTTGGACCTGGAATTTTTTTTTTATGCCAAATGGTACATGATGGAACATTCATCCCAGAGAAATTTTAAGATGAGCATAGACACTGTTCCGGAGATATGAAAGGGCGTTTTGAGCAGGAATAAGATTTATCTATGCAAACATCATAATATCGCATATCGATATATATATCGCATTTCGATATATATCGCATTTCGA
>QVOA01019862.1:0-16105 GCA_014825685.1 Pseudomyrmex cubaensis | reverse complement strand
TCCCTGTCTCTCCGTGTCTCTCCGTGTCTCTCCGTGTCTTTTGAAACAAGGAGAGACAAGGAGAGACCGGGAGAGACCGGGAGAGACACGAAGAGACCTCTCCCTGTCTCTCCCTGTCTCTCCCTGTCTCTCCGTGTCTCTCCGTGTCTCTTTGTGTCTTTTGAAACAAGGAGAGACAAGGAGAGACCGGGAGAGACCGGGAGAGACACGGAGAGACCTCTCCCTGTCTCTCCCTGTCTCTCCCTGTCTCTCCGTGTTTTTCCGTGTCTCTCCGTGTCTTTTGAGACAAGGAGAGACAGGGAGAGACCGGGAGAGACCGGGAGAGACACGGAGAGATCTCTCGCTGTCTCTCCCTGTCTCTCCCTGTCTCTCCGTGTCTCTCCGTGTCTTTTGAGACAGGGAGAGACAGGGAGAGACCGGGAGAGACAGGGAGAGACACGAAGAGACCTCTCCCTGTCTCTCCCTGTCTCTCCCTGTCTCTCCCTGTCTCTCCGTGTTTCTCCGTGTCTCTCCGTGTCTTTTGAGACAAAAAGAGACAGGGAGAGACCGGGAGAGACCGGGAGAGACACGGAGAGACAGGGAGAGGTCTCCCTGAGACACGGGATCAATATAAAAAAACCTTATTTTTAAACTTAAAAACAATTTATAAAAATATTAAAAAACAAAGTTATAAAATAAAAATAATTTTTAAAATATTCAATATGTATATTTTTTATACGTAAAAATTATAGCGACAAACTGTGTTTTTAATTTCAGGTGCCTTTGGTACACCTAATATACAGTCCAATATTTTATCCCAATTAACCGCTACGCAACTTCCTCCTACTACTACGACTCAGAATATTATCGCTCAGTACGGCCCTCATAGTGGCTTTACAACCAGTGTTGGAACAGTCGAGAGAAACGCTTCAAACTTGATGGAAAGGACCAGAAATCTCAGGGATTGGCTACGCCAAGCTCGCGTCGAAACTACCGACTTGATCAATCCTGGCCAAGCAACTCTTTAAAGAAGTTAAAGAGTTGAGTGAAAAATCAACACTTAGAGATATCCTCTTCTTTCTTTCCTACTTTTTTTTTTCCTACTTTTTTCTTTCTTTTTCCACTCACTTTTCTTTTGTAAAATAGTTGATCTTTACTCTTGAATAGACCTGTAAGTTTTTTAATTGAGTTAAAATTAGTTTAAAAAAATAATACACACACAGACTGTGCCGTTATTACTTAAATTAGCGATACTTGAGTAACTTAATATTTTTATAGAATAGTTATATAACATATTTTTTTCGAGTTAACTCATTTTATGTGAAACATGATTATTCGCTTTGGAAATGATATCGCAACTTATTGTTAAGGATTGTCGAATCCTTTTATAAAGTGATAATCCTACCTGAGAAACATATACGTACTCGATTTGTACGGATTTCAATTTTACTCTCGCGCTTGTTGCTCCGAAAATTTTATTTTCTATCTTCGCCGAGTCGATGATCAAAACTGTCAAAAATATAATATAATGCGTGTCATTGCGTTAGGTGTAATTTTAGAAGTACAATCTAAAGTTAACGTGACAAAAATATAGCGTAGAATATGACTTCTGTTTCTTTTTATTAAGAAAAAATTAAAGTGCAATTCTGGGAAGATGTTATAGTTTCCTCTTTTGTCTTCCAGCGAGTATATATTGATCTTTAAGTAGCTACTCTAACGATATTATATATGTGTATTTCTCGCGCGATGACACATAATTTGGTTACAAACAAACTTTATATTATATATGCTATACATCTAAAGCTTGTAAATTCTAATGAATACAGGGTGGGGCGCTTATGCGCGTGTCTGAGGATGAGATTTTCACTGAATAGAATCCGTTTTACCTGTAAATATAAGTATTTCGACAGCAGGGTTGATGCCATTGGCGCGGTACAATTACAAATACCAATTGACCCAGTTTTTCGACAGTCTGTTGATTCTTTGTATATTTTCGAGATAAATTTTTCCAGTAGCATGTAACATGTTGTAATATAGCTATATATTATGTGTATTATCTTTGGAACTATTATCTGCATTGTTAAAACGAAAAATGTAATATATATATATATATATGTATATACATATATATATAATATATATACATATACATATATATATGTATATTGTGCTCTATTTGATCGTGCGCGATATTCTAAATAAGACTCTTTATTGTGACTTTTTTACAAAATATATTAAATCAAAATGCACGTATCGCAATACACATACTTTGTAGGACACTTTACACATTTCTAATAATTTGTATCTTTTATACTTCTATAACTGAAGTTTGGATATTTATGTTATATACGCATACTTTGAGAAGTAGTGAATTTATAAATATATATATATACATATATACATATAATAGCCTATTGGTAGAAGATTGTGAATATCGCGCGCAATCTTAAACAAGATACCTCTATAATTAATCAATTTTCGAATGCCAAACCCCTCTCTTAAATAGAAAATAACAGACACTACACATGTAACGTTATGTAAAAAAAATACGTACTAAATAGAGTTAAATATATGCCAAACGTTTTGGTCGATTAAACTCCTAGCGATCGACCATTCTGATGTACTAACTACACAATCCTCTTAGATAAAAGCGTGTGATGTTATAATCACATAACGTAAATTATGTCACAATGTCGTGATCTCATTAGATGTATAATGGAAAAAAAAAAAATGAATGATTGAAGATTGCACACTTTGGAATATAGACACGCAATATTGTATAGACGATAAGTTCATTATACTTTATATTAGTTTTACACGTTACTTTTACATCACAAATTACGAATTATTTTAGAAGTATTTTACAATATGTGCAATTCTCGATATGTAATAAGTGAGTATGATAAAAGCAGATCAAAGCAATATAGATAATTAAACTCTATGGAATATATTCGAATTATAAGTATGTAATGTGATGTTTATCGTTTATTTTTAGTTTGTGCGTTATTGTTGTACACAAATTAATATAATTCTATTATTTTTACTAATTAAGTGAAATGCAAGCAATAAAATTCTAAATTCCAAAGTGTAAAAACTCATATATAGTATCACCGTCCTTATTACATTGTAAATACGTTTTATGTTAAGCACACAGCGTTACCTCGCGAATGCGGCAATTTGCTTTTGAATTTAACAATTTTATTTTTAAACACACATTATGCAATTCTTGTCACGTTGATATACCGTGATAAAAAAGATAGCATTATTTATTGCATCTTCTCTCTGCACACAATACGATAATATAAATATACAAAAACATATGCGCGTGTACAAATGTATCACTTTACTTATCGATAATTTCCACACGATGTTTTTTATGTGATTTAACACATTGTTACTTTAAGTTTGTTATGTAATATGTAAAAGAGAAAAATATATATACCAATTACATCTGAGAAAACAAAACGAAAATTTAAAAAGAGTTTTACGTTTTTTCTGACGAAAAAAGAAAAACAATTATTCCATCGTTTCCTTCTTTCCCAAAAGAGTTCGTTATCACAATGAAAATAAACGACAATCAGTGTGCTCGTCATCGCATTTGTCGCTGTTTGTTTCGAATTCTTCTTTAGACGGTAGCCACGAAGTAATTCGACGCATTTGTTCCTGCGACGACTTGTTAGTAAGAGAATTCTGCGCCGCTCTAATGACTGGAGATGATTTGCACAGCAGCAATCTGATGCAACCAGAATCGGAACCGCTCATTCTCGTTATCAAGTGATTCGGTAGATTCGGATCTCTCGCTTGATCAATTAAGTTTCGAATCTGTCAAATATAGAAAATTATGTGCTTCGGTTATACACATTTTATTTCTACGGTTAAGTATTATTTATATTGAAATAAACTCATAGATAAGTCGATGATATATATGGAGCGTTTGCAACATACTTACTTTCTCATTTTTATTTTCTAAAGTAAATTTTAGGGGATCCCAGCGCGGTTCTTCATCATTCTCGTCTTTATCGGTGATATTACTTTGCGGCGATTTTAGACCAAAAAGTGAACTTATCTGTTACAAGATAATGCGGTCAATTTTGTAAGTGTAAAAAAAAATTTATTTTGTATATATTTACCATCTGTGCGAGAAATATAACGCTGTTGATTGCGATTGCTGCGATCTTTTGCGAATCAAGTCCGAAAATTCGAAAGAATGAGGAAACGAAATTTGAGGGACCAAACGGCACCTTTGCCTCGTCTTTGTTTTCATCTTCTCCCCGTTTCTGTTTCTGTTTGCCACCTAAACTTTTAGACACCAGATCGGCGATATCCTTAGCGGTTTCCAGGTAATTACTTGCATATTGCAATCCCACTTTTATTTTATTTAAGACATCTGTGAGATTAAACACGTGAATTTTAATTACTCTATCCTTTCTAAAGTATACATATATAACAATCTCACCTTCAGTTTTCGCGAGTTGCGCACAATTAATACTTATCCAGAGGATGCAAAAGAAGAGACATGTGATACTCGACATTTTGCCGAATCAAACTGAGCAGCAGTACTGAGATCGCTCGCAACATCTTTGTCGCGGATTGTAACGGGTTCACGTTAATTATGCGTTCATTTCCATCCCGTTGCGTTTCTAACTCTCCGTCGTCTTCTATTCGTGATTGTCGCTCTTCTTGCTTCGCCGACCAAGCGCGAGAAAACGACATCCGCGTTTCGCAGCACAGAATTTAGTCGCTTTCTTGCTGGAAGTTAGTAGAAAGGTTGATTAAGGTGACGAAGGTGCTCGGACTTAACAAGTTTAGTGTGTCAAAAGTTTTTACGTTTTAATAATCACACTGGAGGTGATAGAGATAGAGAATATTTAGCTATGACTCGCCCCTTGGTACTATTCTGTGTGATTTGTGTTCTTAAAACAACTTTCGCAGATCAGTTCTCTTTATATCTGGATGAAATCCGCAGTTTAAGCGAATTGCCGATGGATAAATTGATGCAAATAAAATCTTCCCTCGCAAGTGGAAACGGTAAGCCATCATTATTAAACAAAGATATTTTGAATCGGTTCTTGTTTACTCATAAAATAATCTAACGGTTTATACGGTGTGCTTAGCAGATATTTACGATCAGATTGAAGACAGAAGCTTGTCCAGTAGAAGATTACCGCAGACGCTGCCGATGGCCTTGCCGTTGAGAAGAAGCAGCAAGAAGCCCACGCGGCGATACGAGGACCATTACGATGAAAAAGGAAAGGATACAAAGATTTCGAAGATTTTCCAGCTGGCGATAACCGCACTCTCATTTCTCGCGTTCGGCGGCTACCTTCTTACGCTTATAATAATGGCGATTCGTCGAAATGCCATGAACAATGGAAACGGGAATGTCGTCATATTTTCGGTACTCGATTGCGTACTCTAACTGAAGATTTAACACGTATTTTCGCGTAACTGCAAGATCGATTATACATGAAATTATACACAACAATCAATTATTTTATTTTCAGAACCTGCAAAATCTGCAGAAACTCAAACGTCCCAAACGGAACATTGTAATTTTCGATCCGATGGAAAATAACTTCGAGACGGACAAACTCTACGAAGGAATGATCATGCTTTCGAGAAGTTACGCTTTATACAATTAATTTCTCACATTATATAAATTTGTGTGTGCTACAGTTTAAAAATCTATTATTTATTTTCAATTGTATCAAAATAAAACTTATTTTCAAACATATTAAAAACATAAACGTGTTGTAATTACACACTTGTTATATTTTTAAAAATTAAATCAATTACTCTTTATTATATGTACACCTAGTAAATATAAAACATTGCAATGTAAACTTTTACGTTGGATTTTTAACAAGCGCAATTTTGAAGAAGCATATTCCCATCGAAAGATTCGATAAAAAATCACGATCGATTAAGCGAATACGAAGAGCTTGCTTAACGCGCGAATCTACACTACGCCTGACTCTTGAAAATCCTAAAACCTAATAAAATCGAATAGAGGACCACGATGTGTACATATCTCGGAGAATATTCTTGGCGTGTGGGTAGAGAGGTAGTTTTAAACATGGCTCTTCAAATAAACATCTAAGTGACTGCGTATTCTCTGCAGGCCTACACGCAAAGATAACCATGTGGCTCTTCCAGAGATATCGACTGCACGTATATATACGATTGTTCCATCGATATAAGCGAATTCTGGCAACATGCAAAGCACTTTGAGATCCAAATCGTTTCTGATTGATTCGGAAGAACTATCATTACGAGAATTATTAACAAAAAAAAAAAAAAAAAAAAAAAAAAAAAAAAAGAGTATTGCGGGATCACATCAAAATTAAGTGAAACGTAAATAACATTATGTTTTGCTTTTATGTGATAATTTTTTTTCTCTCGTTTCAAAGCGAGAATGTTACTTTGACACTTGTGTCTGCAGCATCCGAAGCATCATCTCGGTCAGGCCGAATCTTCTTGTGACCCCGCCCACCAGTATTTTCGTGGTCCAATCCAGTTAATCCTGCTAAGTCACAACTGGTGGAGCTGATGATTATTTTTTTCAGCCAGAAATCTCCTTTCAACATGGCAAAGTCTCGTACTCTCATTCAGTTTTATGCCGTTCTGCGATGCTGTCGTGAATATTTTTTAACGAAACATATAAATCATCATTAAACGAAACAATTTGACAGTTTTAATAATTTCTGTGTTTTTTATCGAAATTACATTTGATAAAAAGTCATGTGTAATTTGTAGTAATAATGTGAGAAATGTAAGTGAAAAGAATTGCAGTAAACAATGAAAACATTAATCTGTTAAACGGACATCATTAAATTGTTATTTTAATAATGATATATAAAATAATGTATAAACAATAAAAATAAAAAACAAATAACTCCCGAGTTCTATAAATGGAATTTGACAGGGAAATTAAAGATATGTACAAGATGAACGACTTTAGCGCTACTCACGTCACGGATAACGCTAATTGCTCCAAACAATTGAAATTTGGCGTAGACCGTATATTGTCCAACGAAATTTGTGCAAAGAGAACAGGTAAGAGACTTAACTTTTAGTATAATATCTTTACAATTAGAAGCTAGTTCATATAAAAACTAATAAAGTTCATATAACTGTAACATGAAAAATCTTAATGTTAATTTTATAAATGAAGTATCAGATTTGAGCACAATTATATTATCAGAGAGCAGAAATTAATTTTACTTACCTATAATTTGACATAACTGCATATATGTAATTGTATACGCAATTCTTCGATAATAGATTTTCTCAAGCCGGTTTCGATACTTCCTTCAATACGTTGTCCCTGCGTTGAAAATTGCGAGCGATGCGAAAGTATTAGAGCTTACATCTCGTTTTCCCACTCATCATTACCTGAAGCTATTACATCTGTATCTTATGCTGGAATCATGGAGGGAATAGGAACTATATATCGGCCAGCACCGCTACGTCCTGTGCCAAGAAGTAAGTTATATATTTTAATTACTTAGAAATTACAATAGAATATTACGTAACTTTTACATATAAGAACTATATGTATATTTTTTTACTACAACACATTAAAAAAAAATTTGTTTTACTAGCTATAACTTTATATTTTACGAATATTTTATTATTATTAACAATCGGGCGCTTTTGCGAATAATGAATAATGAATTGTCACCAGAGACATTCCATTTTCAGAAAATGGAGAAAAAAATTGATAACGTTAGTTTTAGTTAGAACGTGTATTATTAGCGTATCCTGTCGAAAAAGTGTTAAATACTATTACTTAAAAAATATATTAATTTTCAATATTTATTAAAAATGTATAATTTTTAATCTTACGTTATTTCAATCTTATGTAGACATAAAATATACGAGAGAGAAAGAATTAGATAGAAACATTATGGAAAACATTTCTCTTAGCTTGGTTGGTGTCAGTGTCTACAAATCTCCGAAGAAAAAGAAGCTCTTGTCAATTAGATAATTATTTCAGAAATTGTTAAAGTCCAATTTTCTGTCTCGTTTTACGTTTAGATTAGTCGTTGAATCTGTCTTCACAATTAATTAAAAGTTAAATGTGTGAGCACAATTAAACTCTTCAAAAAGTGTAAGATTATTTTAAGAAGATTCGACGTGAGGTCGCAGGTTACGTCATTGACAAATGTTGCCATATGGACATACTGTCTTGTCCCTGTGATACGAGAAGCACGTAGAGCAAAATATTTACGTGTCAGTGTATTCTCGTGTTTCCTGTCTGTGTTTAAACGACATCTTAAGTGCCACCGAGCGTTTACGAGCGGTATAAACAGCGGTTTCGATATACATTTTCTCGGTTAGTTAGAATCTGGTAGAGTCCGCGTTTTTCTCGTTGCTATTTTTTCTACAATTAATGACGCTACAAATACACATGCGTTTAACGAGTTCTGTTCTAAATCAAGGATTTGCGTTTCATCGTTTGCAATTAATAAGAAGACACGTGTTTCATATCACATAACAACTTTCTGTTTTCTTGTTGCACAGAGTATATTTTTCACGCAATGTTAAAGTGTTTTTCTTTGAAAAATGTCGAATTAATTATTTGCATGAAAGAAGTAATTACATGTTGCGAAATCTACGACTTAGACACGTGTGTTTGAAGATCAACATGAACGCCCCGAAATAACTATGATGTTAGAGGTATCTGTTCGAATTTGTTCGGAGATTTAGCTTGAGTGGGAGTACCACACTGTTTAAATACCTACAGATGTTGTATACTTTTCTACGGTTGTAAATCAATTCAAAGTACCCCATCTTAGAGGCTTCTTCGTACTGAGATTTGTAGAAACTGACACCAATCAAGCTAAGAGGAACGTTTATTTTCCATGATGGTCCTGTCTAATTCGTAATTCTTCCTCTTTCGTATATTTTATCTCCATAACATAAGATTGGAAATTACACATTTTTAATAAATATTGTGAATTAATATATTTCCTAAGTAAAAATATTTAATATTAGTAATAAAATTACTAATATTACTAAATAGTTTTCTATATTTTTTAGTTTATTTTAGTATGTAAGAAGCTTGCCTGTGTACAGGTAGCTTGGTTTACCTTTATAGGGTTTACATATGTAATGCATTGTAAATAATGCGTTGAATAAATAAAAAATAAATAAATAAATACTTGTAAAATATAAAATTGTTGAAAGAAAATTTCAAAATGGTTTTCAATGTGTTGTAGTAAAAAAAATATACATATAGTTTATTATTTTATATTAATAAAATATTTAATATTCTTACCTATATATTTTAGCATCTGTTTCATCTTCTTCGACGATAAGTTCATCAGAAACAAATACACGAAGAAAGAGATCGTGGTCCAGAGCCGTGTTTAGTTCACTACAGCGAAAAGGTTTAGAAAGAAGATTCTCTTTACAAAAGTACATTACAAAACCGGACAGACGACAATTGGCAGCAACTTTAGGTCTCACAGATGCACAGGTTACAACTTTATTGTAAAATAAGAAGTGCTCAATTAAATAGACTTATTCTCTAAGTTTATTTTACATATTTCTTTTCATTAGGTCAAGGTTTGGTTTCAAAATCGTCGAATGAAATGGCGACATACTCGAGAAAGCGAAAATACGATGTTGGCTGGTCCAGACTCTACACAGAAGGACTTTCCACAGAAATTAATTAAGTCGACTGCAAATATAACTCAAGAAAATAACGAAGAAGATGTAGAAATTGACATAGATTTATGAAAGTCTTATTAAATTCAAGGTTTTTTAATAATATAAGTGAGAGAGAAAAAGAATGTGTCTGTTAGAAAAATTACACACATTAATTGTTATACAAAAAAATAATTTACAATATAAATAAATTGTTGTATTAGTATAATGAAGTATTATATTATAAATGTGCGTATGTATATTTTAATATATTGCATAAACTTTCTTAAGAAGCGAAGTTCTGCGATTTCACCAAACCTAACGTAACCTATCCCAATCCGGGTTGATAAAAGTACAGTATTAATAGTGTGAATTGCGCGTCGAAAGAGATCTTCGATCTTTTTTTTTTTTTATGTGTGCTTCCATGGCAACGATTTTATTATTTCTTTTCTCGTCATTACGAGAGTAACTCAAGCGTTATTACGTAATGATATTACATGAAAATTAATATTTCTAAAGTGCACATTTAATAACAGGTATGCAAAAAGTCGAATTTTTAAGTATATACAGTTACTAAAGTTTACTTGTGCTTATACAAAATATGTTACATTTACTTGACAGATTTTCCCACTTAGAAAATAGGTTTACGTTGTATGTGTGCGTGTTCTTTTTAACATTATATATAAAACTATTATAACTCCAAAATAAAATAATGCATTGTTTGGTGCGACCTATTTTTGTTGCTCAAAATCCTTCGTTGCAAGTATATCAGAATTGTTTTCATCGTTCGTCAACGAAACTGAAAGACACATTAGCAGCTACGAAAGAAAGATTACTCACCAATAATGTAATAAGTAAGAAATAAATCGAATTAATAATAAAAAAATAAATAGAAAAGAAACTATGAGTTATATAAGTTAAATTAATTTGTGCAAAGAAATTCTCTGCTCGATTTAACAGATAGAATCCATTTCATTCTAAAAAAATTATTTTAAAAATAATATGTCACAGTGATTGAAAATATTACTATTAAATAATTCTTATTGTAATCTTATTTTATCAGCTGCCTCTGTAGCACAATCAATTCCAGCAGTGAATACAACTGTGACATCCTCGAACGTAATTCCACTTGTAGAAACAGCGTCATCTGAAGTAGCGACAGATGACATTAAAATTTCTGCTTCCAAAGTTGTGTCACAGGCCTATGAAGATAAAACATCTTTACCATTTGAGGAGATTCCTGGCCCGGCAATATTGAAGCTCTGGGAGAAATACTGGAGATACGTGCCACTTCTGGGTACGCAACTGTTTTCCAGTCTGCTAATCAGCAGATTTTCTCAGGGTACGACCCTTTGAAGTTCAACTGCTTGAAATCCGAAGAGCTAATTTGCATTTTCAAGCTCATCTTAGAAAAATCTATATAAAAACAATTTTATGATCATAAAATACACACCTAAATTGCAGCTCTTCAAATTTTGAGCAAATTGTCCCTTGTGAGCTTTATAAAAAAAACTATTGATATTAATATATCAATAGTTTTTATATTTTTAGATATTTTTTAATTTATGAAACAGAATTTTACAGTTTGATTAATCTCTGGGACACCCTGTACATATTCTTAAAATAGTAACTAAAAATTAATGAAATGCAATATTAAATAAAAATAATTATTACATTGCAGGACAATTATCGTGGAATCGCAATGTTACGCCGATTAAATATTTATTTGACGAATATGGATGTCTTGTGCGAATCAATGGGCCACTTGTGAATGACATAGTTATGATTCACAGGTGAGATATTACAACGTTCATGTTTCTTTGATGTTAATTCATTAATTGATTGTTCTAGACCTGAACATATAGCGGAAGTTTTTAAGCAGGAGAGCAAGTCTCCCGTTCGTAGTGGTATTGACGTTCTTCAACACTACCGGCTTAATTACCGCAAATATCGCTCTGCTGGAGCATTTTCTCTGTAAGTGTATACTGCAATTATAATATTAAAAATGACATTAAAAAATAAATGAATAAATTATTAGGCAAAGTTCGGAGTGGTTGGAAATAAAGGAAAAAGTTGATCAGCCATTGCACGATACTATTTCAAGTTACATTGGAAAACTGGATTCAGTATGTGGCGAATTTGTTAGGAAAATTCGTACTATACGTAACCGACAGGATGAGGTTTGTCACATTTTACGAATGTAATATTAACCAAAAAAGTATGTACACTTTAATAAAATCTATAATATTCTTTTAACCATTTGTCTATTAGGTGCCAGAGAATTTTCACCAAGTACTCACTGCATGGGGCATGGAGTGCTTCTACATGACTATGTTTGACAAGCATCTTGGTTTTCTAGATTTTAATTCGAAATCAGCATCCGAAACCACAAAGATTATTAATGCGTTAATCACCGCGCATACGTACATGAGTCGTTGCGAAACCGGATTTCAGGTGTGGCGATTCTTCAAAACTCCATTTGTCAAAAAACTTTTTGCAGCTTGCGATGTCCTCGACGAGTGAGTTAATAAAATATTTTAGTAGCATTTATCAATACAACTTACGTGTCATATTTTTTAAAAAATAAATATGTTTCAAGTTCAAATATTACATTTTACCAACATTTGTTGCATTTGCACGTTTGTTTTAAAAATTTTTCAGAATTATTGGAAAACATATTCACCAGATGCATAACAAACTTCAAACGTCATCGCTGTCGAGACAAGAAAAATCCACAAAAGAACCGAAATCTTCGTCACTGCTAGAAAAAATGATGCTTCAACGTATTCATGCGGATGACATTTCCACTCTGTTGATGGACATGATGATTCTGGGCGTTCAGGCTGTAATATATATATATGCAATATAATTGAATTAACAACAATATTAATTTAGTTGTATAAAAATACATTAAAAAATGTGTTTTATTTTTTTATAGGTCGTCAATTGCGAAGCATTTCTACTTTACTTCTTAGCAAAGAATCCTAGAGCACAAAAATTACTCTATAATGAAGTAACTTCTGTTTTGTCTAAAACTGGATCTACTTTAACGAAGGAAAGTTTAGACAAAATGCCATATTTAAAAGCGTGTATAAAAGAAAGCCTTAGGTAATAAAATTGAAAAAAAATATATAAATGTTAATATAATTTAATATTTATATGAGACAATTTAACGCACAAAAACCTAAAAAAAAAACAATTTTATATAATACTTTTTATAACAGATTACGACCTGCATTTCCTTATTTGACGAGATTGTTACAATCAACAATTTCGCTACATGGATATACAATACCAAAGGGAGTGAGTACTTTTTAGTGAAAAAAATTGTTAATCAAAATTTAGAACTATTGTAATAAGTATTTTCTATTTTCTTAGACTTTCGTTATAATGGCAAATCAAATAACATCACAGCGTGAGGAACATTTTGAAGATCCTGAAAAGTATCGTCCAGAAAGGTGGTTAAATCAAGATACGGACGATTATAATCGTTATCAGAAGTATTCATGTCTACCTTTTGGACACGGTGTACGATCCTGTCTGGGAAAAGATATGGCTGAAACACAAATGATGTTGCTTACTGCAAGGGTAATGAAATAAAATAAATTTTGCACACAACAAGTAATAAAACGATAAAGAAAAAAACCGATATAACGATAAAACTTTTATTTTTTTACAGCTGATCCGAGAATTCACTATCGAATACGATTACGCTGATATTCGAAGTCGATTTGTCATGGTAAATGTGCCAAATAGACCATTACGTTTTCGATTCGTGGATAAAAATTAAAAAATTATTTTCCGGAATAATTAAAACACAAAAACACGTATTTGAGCGTAAGATGTATCACATAAATAAGTTTTTACCTTATTAAGATTAAAGTATTATATATATAAGTTTATATTTACTTGTATAAAAGTCTGTATAAACACAGTAAAAAAAGTCAGATATATCATAATTATATATATTTCATCTCTTTAACAATACTTTCGTATATTAAGCTTATTTGCAAAATAAACTTTAAGAGTTTTAAATTATAGATAGTTTACTTTTGTTTTTCGCTATAACAGACAGAGTTCACAAAAATATAGCTTGTGTGTTTTTACATTTGAATGCGTTTCTTCGTTTTTATTCTTCTATTATAATACGTATAAATGCCATGTATGAAAAAACCGTAGAGACATACTGAAAAGTTAAATTAGAACTTTGAAAATCTGTTTTACATGTAATAAGAAAATATCAAATAAACTACTTATAGGTATGTAAATATTGACAAAAGATAAAATAGTTATTAGACAAATAGAATCTCACCGATGAGTAATAATTCATAGACAAACTTGGTAAAAAGCCCGGAACTGATATATTAACCGGATGCTGGCTTCTTAATATAACTTGTATCAAAATCTTTTGCATGGTCAAGTCTTTGTTGTACCATAACGAATCGTAGGCGGCGGTTGCTATGTTGCTACTCTGAAAGCACAGTAATCAAAATATTGTCGATATGCTATATGTTAGATACTTGATTTTTTCTCTGAGCAACTAACTTTGTTCATTACATTATCAGCTGGCCAGGCGTACATATAAAGTTCGACGAAGCCACAGAAAGCTATCAGAAGAAATGAGCATTTCACTGAGAACGGTTGACGCTGTCATCACGTACAAAAATCAGAAATCAATAAAAACCGCAAAAGAAAAATAATCTTTATCTCAAAATATCGTACTCACGCTCATGAAAGTAAGATATCCAAAAATCACAGCTCCGGTACTGAAAGTCACGCATAAAAGTGCTATGGTAGCAATTGCGCGATTCACTTCCTTTGCGTAGCTGAAAATATAATAAGTAAGTTTTTAGAATTTATAGCTTGTTTTTCGCGTTTCGCGTTTTATTCCGTTCATTTATGTTGCGTACTTGAGCAATATGTAGTGATCGTGCGTGCATTTCATCAGCTCCTTTATATTCGTTATCGAACGAAATTGATTGGACAGAATATCGAATTTGACGGCTACGAACCAAAGTAAGATAGCAGGTAAAGTATTAGCCGCGACTTGCGTCATACTTTGATAAATAGCCAACAGATGATGTGCGTAGATTATAGTCCTTAGCGGTTGATGTTGCACGTCAAACGGATATTCTGCGTCAAGAGGAAACGGTTGCGGCAAGAACACCGGTCCGAGTCCCATACTAATACCTGTTACTGCTAGCAGATACACAATAAAACCTGTAATTTGATCGAGAGCAAATTCAATATTGCTACTGTATAAAAAAATCTGGCTAAAAAACATTAAAGTTATTAAACAAAAAAACAAATTAAAAAAGTTTTTAATAATTTCAAAAGTATAAACGTTTAAAAAGAATTAATTTTAACTAAAGACACGGTTTGAAATTGTTGGTGAGTCTGAGAGACCCATGTCAGTCCACGAAGAGTTAATGGTGTAAATACTACGCTAAACAATCGATATCGTACTATACACCATTTTGCACTTGTCAACATAGTGTTGGATAATGTCTCTCTCATAGTCTTGCGCTTGCTGATAAAAATCTTCCATTTCCCAAACAATAAGCTATGTTTATTAAAAAATATATTTATTAATTTTGTCTTATCAAAAATCTTATTCTTGTTTCTAAACACCTTTTAACAACTATGCAGATAAAAATCTTACCTGATAACGTTCGTTTTGTATTGCGAAAAGTAATAACTGCAGCAGAATCTGCAAAGTAGCGCTTAATTGACACCCCAATTTCATCACTAATAGCGCGTTATCTATGTTGTTGATAAGTGTCCACATCGATGCAACGATGAGTATTACCGAGTTTGCTATGCAGAAACATCGAAAGACGTTGCGTTGAAGTCTTTGAAGCTTTGTTGCGTCTCGACGAAGCGGCCAGCAACAAGCGACTGCCAAGTATATCTTCAGAAAGGCGATTATTTTGCCGAACGTTATCTTATCCTCCATCACACACAGAAATGCTCGGAAAACTCGTAGAAATTCAAGCTAGCATAATATGTATTTTAATCGCCCTCGCAATACCGTCGAGGTATAATTTCTATAGACTAGAAAGTTGCAATTGCGTGACGTTGTGAAGTGTAAATACAGTACATACAATAGCGAAGTTATACCACCCTTAGTGGTGAGAGAAATATCAGTATTGGAGGGATTTTAATACGCATATGGTGCAATTAAAAGGCAATAGCATTTACAGGTTGCTATCAGCTGTAAGTGTCTCACGAGTGACGAGATAATTGGATGCGTTTGAATACTTTAAGTAGATATCTCAGTAAGACATTGCCGATCTTTAGAAGAGTTTACAATTTACATGGTTTATCACAAATCCATTTCCTGTTTAATAAATTAGACTTTATTGTTCCTCCTCTATTCTATTTTTTAACTACAAACTTCGTAATTGCTTTCTAATTGTTTTTTTACCACAGAAATGAGCAAAAGCAGTTTAATTAATCATGCGTAAATGAA
>QVOA01019851.1:0-16910 GCA_014825685.1 Pseudomyrmex cubaensis | reverse complement strand
TCACTTAGAACCCAGAAAAAAACACTTGTTGAATCTATTGAATTTTTGTTTCAACAAACATTTTGTTGGAAAAACAAAGATCTCAATAAGTTTGGCGAAGTTTCTTGCTGGCCTTTCCGGCAAATCTTTTTTTTCTGTGATACGATCAATCTGTCGCATTGATATCTGAACTTTTCGCGAACTATCTTATCTAATTATTATTTTTGTTATTATATTTATTCGCTCTTTTCACTTAGAATCCAGAAAAAAACACTTGTTGAGTCTATTGAATTTTTGTTTCAACAAACATTTTGTTGGAAAAACAAAGATCTCAATAAATTTGGCGAAGTTTCTTGCTGGCCTTTCCAGCAAATCTTTTTTTTCTGTGATACGATCAACCTGTCGCATTGATATCTGAACTTTTTGCGAACTATCCTATCTAATTGTTATTTTTGTTATTATATTTACCCGCTCTTTTCACTTAGAACCCACATTTGTATGAGAAAGCTCCGTCTTTACACGAAGCGAAATTTGTTTCGCGAGGTGAAAACGCGACTATCACGTAACGCGCGCTGTCTTTCGGAGAACGGTATAAATCGCAACGCGACTCGTGGAAGCAATTAGATAATGACGGACGTCGCGCGCTAGAGGATGAATCGTCGGCTTCTCGGAAATGAAAGCGCTCGGGCGTCGATTCTTCCTGAATTTCGCGACGAAGAAGGCCGCCGCGATCTCTGGGATCGCGAACGGCAAAACTTAGTCCAGTTCGCGATCGTTTGATCTTTGAGTTGTGAGCTGCCTGTGCGAATTCCTCGGCGTGAGCTCTCTCTCTTTCTCGCGCGCGCGTTACACACGGGAACGGGGCGATTAATTATATGACGAGAGGAGAGACGTCTGGCGAGGCTCTTATACGTCGCGAACGTTTCTCGCGCGCTTCTCACACGTCTTCGGCGATGATATTAATACAATTTTCTATCGGCGATGCTTATTAGCATTCGAAAATGTTACAAGCTCGCTGTTGCAACACGCGCGCGCGAGGTGTGTTTCCCGGGAGCGCGCTCGGCCGTGTAAATCCCAATGTCGTAAAGTCGCGCTTGTTAATACGATTAATACGATTAATAAATTAGCGCGCCACGTTGGATTAACTTTGTTATCATTGTGTTGCGCAGGCGATTTAATTCAGCGTGTACGTGCGCCACGGTGAGGTTTCAGAAAGAGAGGAAAAAAAAAACCAGCGAAACGCCTTCGCGATAGCTATTGTGCTCCGTAAAGATCAAGGCTCTTCGTTATTTCTCGGCGTATCGGTATGTCTTGTAACGTGGTTACGGAGCATGATTTCACGACGGCGTATATATGCATCGCGTTTTCTTAATCCGTTTGAAACAAAAAAAAACTAATCCTGTAAATATATCAAACGATAAACAAGATGATAAAAACAAGATAAAAAACAGCTTAAAAAACTCAATAATTCTGATACGACCAATAAGCTGATGATCCACGGGTGGTGGTGGTTGTAAACTAAAAACAAATAATGTTGCTGGACGTGACGATCTTTTTTAGATCATCTTCAGCAAATTAACAAATTTTTAAAAAGATGATAAAAGAAAGATTTAAACAATGGAAAAAAAGAAGCCAATGCGAGAGCCAAAATGGCTGTCTGTGTATAAAAATGTTTACAGTTTATCTGAATCTTCGATCAAATGTTTCGATCTTTGTATCGGGGATCTTCTTCAGTGACAAAAACTAAATTATATGACAGGTTGCGCATCAGCTTGTAATTCGGAATGTTTGGTGGTTTTTAAATAATTGTCATATGAAGCTCTTGACAAAAATCCACGAAAAAATCCGAACTCATTGAAACGATAATCGTAAATATTGATCAGTACACGGACGTTTAGTATTTTGGTTCGTACTGGCTCCTATTTTTCCACTGTTCGACACTTTCACGAACGGATCAGCTTGTTAAAAAAAAATTTAATAACGCAGACAAAATAAAAATTTGACAACGATCTGAAAATTTCGTTTACCGATAAAAAAACAAAAACGGTAAGTTAAATAAAGTCAAACATATTGATCGCTTTATTGACTTCATAACTATGCGCCTCTATTATACAGGTGCAGGAGGCTCCAGTTTCGCCGGCGTCCTCCTCTCTGAGCAATCAAAATCAAAATGACAACGAGCAAGTTCTTCTCACGACCATGCAGCCGGTCAACGTGCTCGAGTTGCACGAACCGCCGCCCGTACACACGCTCCATCCGAAATATCATCACCATCATCGCCACCACGTCCACCACCATCCTCATCATCATCAACAAGAGCAATCGCATATTCAATCGAGTAACACGGACGATGTTCAACAACGCGCCGCAGCGGACGATCCTGACGATCGGGTGACACCGGGCGCCGAGACCGCGGCGGCCGGCATCGACTTGATTTACAATGACGGACAAAAGACAGTCATGTACACGCACGACAAGGAGATCATCTACGAGAACGAGCACACGGATCGCGTCCAGGTGCTCGAGTATCCGCCGCCGCCGCCCACGCCGACGTCGCCGCCGTCGCCATCAGCCGGTGTGACGAGGACAACGAGCCTGATCTCGCCCTGCGTCACCGCGCGATACATCGCCTCGGCTGCTGGTTCGGCTACGGGGCTGCATCTGCAACACTATCCGCAACTGCAGCTGCAACACGAGGACGAACTGTCACCTACGGTGCGTCACACCGTAAGCACGACAGTTCCGAACTGCAGCCCGTCGACGACCACGACGACGGTCCTGGTTCTGTCGGAGCTCGTCGCAGCCGACTCGCCCGCCGTCGTTGCAGCTGCGGCCGGCCAGCAACTGACACTCACAACCGCCGCCGCTGCAGCATCGCTTCGTGCCGGGTAAGTACGCGTCCACGTGTTTAGAATTTGCCTCCTTTCTGCTTGACTTAACTCGCTCGCGCGATATCTGGCACGATCTAATCATTTTCCTTGTTGTGAATTCAAACGATCCCTTGTGCGTTTGTTGTTTGAATAATCAACGCGCAGCCGAGCGTATGTGCAACGTTTACGTCACACAAATTCCACACTCGTGTCGCGCGTTGTTTTACATGTAGTTGCGTGAATCTGCGTGGCTCTCGTCCGTGTGCAACAGTCATCTGATGACGGTTCGCGACGCGGCAGGTAATTTATCCTCTTCCCTCATTATTGACTCACAATGCGCGTCTTGCGGTTTGTCTATCCGCCACGACAGATGTGACCGCAACGCGGCCGCCGCCGCCGCCGCCGCCGACACGAAACACGACCGACGAGAAGAGTCGGGCCGTTGGCGATTTTCATTAACATACATGCGACAAATTTTCTAACGCACACGGTTTTTGTGCGAACACGAATCAACTTGCTCGTGTGTCATCTCGTTGGCTCTGAATAACAGCGGTTGCTTTAAAAATAGCAACAAAGAGGTTGTAAAGATAAACAAGAAAAAGAAGATTTAAGGAGGGAATGAGGAGGGAATGAGTCACGTAATGTTTGCAATATCGTAAAGGATATATTGGAAGAAAAAAAAAAGCGCGATTACGCATATTTTTCTCGTCGAGATCGTCTCGAAGATGTTCGAAGTGATAACACGCCTGAGACGAGAGAGAGAGAGAAAAAGAGAGAGAGAGAGAAAGAAAGAGAGGGTCCGAGAAGACGCGCGGCAAAGGTCAGAACGAAAAAATGAGGGGATGAGCTAAATGTCAGCTTCGGAGCTTGTTACAGCCTCGCAAACGAATGTAGAGATTCAGTGGTTCGTTAGCACGCGTATTTACGACTTGGCGACCGAAACGAGAGTAATAATTACAGACTTTTTTTTTTTACGAGTTATGCGAATCTATATGTTTTTCTCTCTCTTTCTTTTTCTCTGTCTTTCGATAAAAAAGACGCATATTCGTCGAAGATGGAAATCTACAAAAGTAATTTGTTTTAATTGCAATTCCGGGGATAATTAAATCTCATCAGTCGAGCGATTAGAAAAAACATTTATTTAATGATAAACAAGTTTCGATCAACAGAGTCCGTCCCCGTGACAACGCAGATTGTTTACAATTAAAGAAACTAACGACGTTCGTCCGTCATATATTAAAAGACAGACCTATAAATTATTATGACTATTTTTCTCTCGATTGGTTTTCCTCATTCGCGAATTATCGCAGACGAAAAAAGAATAACAAATTGGAACGAGGGTATACATATATATAGCGCAAGAGGAACGGTGCGCTATCTGGCACGTGTATCAACGTCGACAATTAACAATTATTGCGCGCACTTAGCCGCGAGCGGCGCGGATAAGTCACGTTGCTACGTAGAATTTATTATTACGACGCGAGAGAAGAGAAACTCCAACACACACACACACGTCTCGCGTGCACGGCGCGCATTTCGCGATATTCGCGAGCGCGCGAATTACGCGCGCGCGCTCGCATCGGCGGCGCACGTGGAGTATAGCGAGCCAATAACCATTAACTATATGCGCGCGCGCGCCACCTTGTTCTTTCGCAACAAATAAAAATCAGTGGCAAAATTAATCGGCGCGAAATATGCGCGCGAAGGCCTTGGATATCTCGGGGAGGGGAAAAAAAAGACAATCCTTCCGCGCAATTTTTTTTCTTGCAAAAGCTTATTTATTTTTCGCTCTTTCGCCACGAGCGTGTTGCCGCGCGTTTTCCCGCCGAATTTTGTTTCCCGATCGAGATTCCATCCCGAGATCGTCGAGATCGTTTTTCTTTCTCGTCAAAATGCGTTTATCTTCGCACACAAATTGTTGGAAAAGTCAGTCAACTCATCACCGAGATAACAGTTGACCGTTTCGTTTTGCTAAAAGATGGTTTTACGATACTCGAAAACCCAAGTTTCTTTTTACTTTTACATCGCTAAGAGATTTGACGACGCGGTTAGTGGAGAGAAAAAACCTTCGAGGAATCTCAGATTTGCGCAATTTATATTCGCATTGTTGCTCGATGTCCAGAGCTTCGATTCTTTCCCGACGCAGCAATTCTCTAACAGATGACATAGTAATAATTTCTATTAGATTTGTTATTTCACGACAATGTTTGTTGATTGCCGCGATTATTTTAAAAATAACCTAGTTTTTTACGTTCGCTTTCAATCCAAGCAATAAATAATCGATAACAAACGATTTATATTCCCGCGTAACACAAAGAAATTGTTCCGCGCAGAAATTCTTTCCGTTCTCGGCGATCGGATGAGGAGAGTGAGAAAAAAAAAAGGTCTCCAGAGAGGTTCCTCCTTTACTCTCTTTTGTCTAGTTCGCGATCAGAACGCAGCCCGGCGAAAAAAGAGTCCCTCACGTTCTTTCTCATTCTCTTTCCATAGCCGTAGGAATGGAGAGGAAAGAAAAGGAACGGCAGGACCCGCGCCGTCTTTCCGTTCGCCCGTGGCCTCAAGAAGGAAGTAAAGAAAGAACAAGTTTCTCGCGAATTCTCCTTTCGTTTTATATTTAGTTCAAACGAGTTTTATAAACAGTTAAACATTCACGAATATTTTTTTGATTAAAAACAACTTCTCTTTGACAACAAATTTTTTTTCTTTTAATCTCACAGGGAGTAAATAGGTAATTTATGCATGAGATGCAAATTAAGCACCGTCTAAAATCAAGCATCAATTCATCTTAGATGAATGTTTGGAATTGGAAACCAATTCGAATTTCCAAGTGCATTAATTTGCAGATTAAAAATACGTTTGCATCAAGCAAATATATTTTTATATATTTTTTATATACTTGGAAGTATATTTGTTTAAAATCTTATTTGCGTCAAGCACGTTGTCTCACATTGACCTCAAAAAAAAAACTATCTGCTAATTGCGAAAACAATTTTGTAGATCATTAAGAAAGACCGAAGCTACGGTCGGAAACGTTTGATTAATTAAAATTTTCCTTATTACACACTTACAACACCGTGTTCGGACTCCTTTTGGCCTCACCTTCTGTTTGAAGAACAATTTTGTTTTGTTTTTTTTAACATACATTATGTTATAGAAAAGGAGTACAACTTATAAAATATTAATATATACATAGAACTATTAATTCGGTTTTTTTCCCTTCCCCCCCCCCCCCCCCCCCGAGCAAATCCGAATATAATCAGCGAGGTGCGAAGAAATAATTGAGATTCGCACATTCATTTTAAATCCTTCGGTCCATATATCCATTTAATCTTCACGCAGAACGAACGAGTTACGTCGGCGACTGGTTCTCTCGTCCCTTTAATTCAAGTTTCTTCCAAGAGAGAAGATTATCCGTCAAGCCACGCGGATTGATCCATCTTAAATTGAGAACCTGTCTCGAATTTCGCCGTCGGGTGAGCAACCGCGAACGAGTTTAAGCCGCGGAATAAGTAGCTTAAAAAAAAAAAAGCGGGGCGGGATCTCGCTTTCGACAACTTCCAAACTTCTCGACCGAGTTTCACGCTAACATCATCATACTCGCGCGTTTGATAAATCGCGTTCGCGAGAAAAAAAAAATTGTCGCATCAATGGCGGAAAGGAAAAAAAACACACGCGCGCGCATACCTCGTCGTCATTTTATACGCGTTTAATTAATAGTCCGTTTCCTGCTCTTTTTGCGCGCAACGCAACGACTTGACTCCCACGCGAGCTCCGTCGTCCTTTTCAATTAACCAAACGTTTCGAGATAACGTCACGACACGCTCACCCGAGCTCAATCAATCGTTTTCTACAACGTATTCGGCTTTTCTGCCGTTTTACAAATAACGCACGACAAGCGGACCAGTTGCGTCGATCGATCACCGTCTTTCCTTCGAATCCACTCGATCGCGTTGGCCGCGATGATTATCAGCGATATACCCCGGCTATGTATACGTGTTTGTGTGCACAACGTACAAAAATATAATATCGCTCGCAGGAAACGTCACGACCCACAAACGTTACATTTCTTTTTTTTTCGTCATCGTAAATTCGCTCGCGCGAAAATCCACCGGACGTTACTCCCACGCGGACGGAAAGTCGCCTATTCCCGGAGGTGTTCCGCGAAGAGAACCGAGTGGTTTTTCACGCCGTCGCCGTGGCAGAAAATTATAATGTTCGCGCGCGACGTCGGCTTCACACGTCGCTGATCACCGTGTTTTCCGTCAATGGGACGCGCTCGCGCAAATATAATCCCGTCTCACAAGTTCGCTCGCCGCCGCCGCCGTCGCGGTAACCACAATGGCGATCGTCTAATGGTCGAGGACCGAACATCGCTCAAGGGCCGCGGCGGCGTAATCTATGTTAATGCGCCGGCGGAGGTGGTTGAGGTATAATAATAGTGTTTTCGAGGATGTGACGTCATATACACCGCCGCGCACACACACGTGCCGCGCGCGTACGCGCTTCTCGTGCTTTATTTATTTGACAGATCTCCCTACGGGGCGTTTCTACGTTTATAACCACGGCATTTTCTTCCCCCCTCTCTCTCTCTCTCTTTCTTCCTTCGGTTTGCTCCCCCATATACAGCTCGCGCTAAAGTGTATCGGTATAAGTTACCGGTGGCCTATTAACGCCGACGAGAGAAGCACGAGATATAATCCGCGGTGTTATAACCCGCGGGCTCGGCGGTATTTCGAGGGAGTACTCTGTGCGCGAAATTTTTCAGCTCCGTTTTCTTCCCCTCTCCCCCTCTCCCGTTTCGCTCGTCCGACGGGATTGTTAGATTGTTGACGTTTATTATGTAAATTGCATTAAGCGCCGAGCCAATATAGTGATTATCAATTAACGTTAATACAAAGATACGTATAATCCTGCAAAATTACACGGCTGTCGCGCACAAACAAATAAAAGCTAACGTGTGGCATTTGTTGAACGTAATAGAGTTGCTACGATCACGTTAATTGGCATATAAATGTCATTTATAATATATTATAAAAAAAAAAAATCGAGATATATGTACTGTGCGCGACGTTGAGCAATATTTTTTCCGCGCGTCGCGTTGGTTGGTTGTTTTTTTTTTTTAATAAACGCGGAGAGAGAGAAATCTTTCCGGACCTTCTTTCGTGACGGAGCGAACATATTTCATCGTGTAATATCCATTGACATGTAATAAGCACGCGTGAATGGCATAAAGATCGGGAAATTATATATGTTTATCTTTAGATTCCTTACGCACACAGAATGGAGAATCGACGCAAGCGGTTAAATCAAAAAAGTGGCATTCGCGCGAATTGCATCGCGTGGGTTTCTTCGTTTTAAAGTATACGTCCGAAAATGAAATCGCATCCTCCTTGTGTGAAAGCGCCGCCGAATCCCGCGAATTTTTGGATTACCGGGGGCCGATGTTTCGTATGCGCGCCAAATTGCCGTAATGACGGTGCACCGACGTAAAAACCGTCGTTTCGTTCGTGGAATCGAGAATGTAAGCAACCCGAACCCCGCATTTCTTTCCGTTTGTCCCTCATCGTTCGTTTCTCATATATACCATTCCGCGAAGCGGTCGATTTTGCAATCGTTTCACGTCGCTCTGAAGAAGAAAAACAGCGAAAAAATTAGAAAAATTTTTTTTTTATCTCGAAGCGATCGACATTACCGCATCGATTATGTCGTTTTTTTATCGCGTTGCCGCGTTTACTTGTTTAATTACGTCAAATTAGTATTTACACGTCTCGAGTCTCGAGTTTTTGTTTTTCGTTTTTTTCCCCGCACTACGCATCGTAAGACTGACTTATGAATTTACGATATAGGCAATGTCGATTGTCAAGCAATCAATTTTTTTGCCGCGATTGGAATCGAACGGATTAATAATTAATCTCTGCAGAAAACAAAAAAAAAAAAAAATTGAAATGAAGAGTAATGTAAAAATATTTTAAGCGCTTGATAATCTCCGTTATATTTGATGATCTTTCATTTTTTATATCCATATAATTTTTTTACATCTCGCAATTTGCTTCCATCTTTTTATGTTAACGAAGATTATAATTTCATGCGATGCAAAAAAAAATTCATTTTGCTAATAAATTCAGTGACGAAAGCGAATTTGCACGTTGAATTGTCGCAAAAAATTGAGTCGCCCACTTCGCAAAATTCAGGATTATCTTACGCCGATTTCTCAAATGTGCATTTCAAAGTTTAAAGTTCGAAGACAAGCCGCGCCGCGATACAAATTGTATCGCAATCAGTCGCAAATAGAAATCGGTTGACGTAAAGACAAATCTGTTCTCTCGCGTTCGTGAGTGATTATGATACGGCGCAAATATAGCGTATATGTAGCTCGCGCGCACGCAAGCACACACACATGTGTGCGTCAGTCGCCGTGTTTTTTTTTTTTTTTTTTTTTTTTTTTTTTCCCGCCCTCCTATCTTTTCCGTCTCTCTATCTCCGTGTGGTCGGCGAATTTGCATGCGGACGTGCATGCGTGCGCTGGCACAAGCGTTACGTACAGAAGTGAAAACAACTCTGTGTCCGATATATAGCCGGCCGGCAAAACCGATCTCGTTCTTTCTCTCTCGGCTCTTGCTCCCGCGAATAATCGTATCTCGAGAATCGGTTCCCGACGACGATGGCCTTCGCGTCGATTACGCCCCGCGTTTATAAATGCAAATTGAGAAACGCTTATTGAACGAGCTAACGCTCCTTTGTTAGTACGAGAGAGAATCGATTGACTTAATATCCGATTTAATGGAGATCGTTATTACGGCGAGGTATCGATGTGCGTGCGTGCGTGTGTTGTCTTTCAATTTTTCTTACGAGCACACAACATGGAATCGCGATTCTGCTTCTCGAATTTCCGATTCTTTTCGGTGGCGAGAAGTGTTTTTCCTCGCACGCCCCATTAGTTCTAGACACGTACACCGCGAAATCCTGGACTCGCTTCCGCTCCGATATATGGTATCGGACGCGCTTCTTCATCCTCTCCGTGTGGTTTCTCTTTCCTTCTCATCTCCGGCAAATACCTGTTATTTCACACGCATCGTTGAGCGGTCGACATTCAGATCGCAAATCGCCGGAACGCGAGAATAGGCACCGCGCGCTCTCTTTCTCGTTGCGCGCCTATTGCTCTCTCGCGCGCGTCAATCGGTGCCGCGATTCGAGTTCCTCTCTCGAGGCGTAGTACAAGTGCTTCCGGCGACAGAGAGAGAGAGAGAAGAAGAAGAGAGAGAGAACCGGCTTTTGTTACTTCACCGGCTCTTTAAACTCGCGTCCTCGGAGCTCGCAGAAAAAATCCAATTAGTCGTCTCCGGTCGGTCGTATCCTTATACCGCAGTGCGTAATGCCACGGGGCAAAAAGCCAAAATAAGGAGGACGCGTGCGTGCACGCATGCATGATACACGGCGGCACGCAAGAAAATGCCAACCGTGCCCGCCGGCTAGGGATGCATGCCTCGATACCTCGATAATATCGACTATCTCCAAACTATCGGCTGCCAATGGTTGATTTCGCGCGCGTTAAAAATTCAAGCTGGATTTTGAAACTAGGCGACTGCTTTATTTGCTGAAGCTGTGCGTGACGTGAAGGAGCAAGCGAAGTAATGAGAGCGTGTGAGTCGGTCTTGAAAATATTTCGACGATCAGACGAAAACAAACAAACGTCGTTCTCAATCCATTTCCATTCGAGTTTGTATTATAAGCTCAATGTCTTTTTGTTCCACACACACACGAGAACGGATTGTCGTCCACGTGTGTTCGGTCATTTATTCGCTCCTGCTGGAAAATTACTCTTTTGCAAAATGTCAAACCAGTATGTTTTTTTATTTTTTTTTTTTTTTTTGTTCCTTTTTTTTTACCGATTCCGAGTGTGACAGAAATATCGATTTTCTATGGAAAAAATTTAAGCAACACACCGCCAGCGCGCGACGTGTTGTCCCCGAGTGGCAAGTAATTTGCATACTCTGCGTGTGTGCGCGCGCGCGGTGTATTTCCATACGGAGCGCTCGTAAATTACCCGAGAGAGGTTGCTTCGTGAACGCTGAATGACTGGAGACAGTTAGAATCGTAAGGCCGCGGAATCGGACGAATTGCGAAACGCCGCCGCTAAACAGTCGTCGCTCTCGTCCGCGATCGTGATTTGTTTCCACGTTAGTTTGACGACACACACTCCGGCGTTCATTCAAGGATCGCGCGACCGACCGACCGGTTGAGAGCGCGAGCCGGTATGAATGGGAATTAGATGCCATCGATTGCTTCTTTACGCCGCCCGATCTTGTCCCCGCAACAATGAGCTACGAAACGATCTCCGTTTGGCATTTAACCGCGTATGAATAGTCTTTTGTGTGCTAAACTGCGCGCGCTCTTCAATTCTTGATACGGTGCGCATTTAACTTGGCGCTGCGTACACAACGGGGAAAAAAAATTAATAGCGGTGTGATACGATAATGGATTTATAATTTCACTTGCACATCATTTATTTACAAATTCATCACCTATTTACGCTTCATTTATTTGCGATTCATCTCGCTAATTAATTTCAACGCACACACGTAAGCCGCAATCGCTCATTACGGCGCGATGTTGTAATTCAACGCGCTTTGAGAATTTTCCGTGACAAATGACGATCTGTCGCAAAAAAAAATCCGTCCGCAAAAAGCATCACTATTTAGCATATAAAGCGCGGTTTGCAATGAATGCAGATCGCCAAGTCGCAATTGACAAGATGCAACAAAAAAAAAGAAAAAAAACAACAACCGCGCGCGCAGAACGTTCAACTCTGCGGCGTTTTGCGGCCGTGACGTAGTGGACGCTCCGCGTCCATTGTGGAATGACCTTAGCGTAGATTATCCGCCGGGATAATCCGATCGAACATTGTGCGTTGCCGCGTCATTCGACACAACGAGCGCGGACTTACTCGCGCGGAGAGGAGCAAGCAGGCGCGCGGGGTGAGGACGCAAGGGATAGAACGCGACGGGAGGACGCGCGCGAGGAGAGCGTATATACTCCGGCGCCGTTGCACGCATCTCGCGAGACGTGGAGACGAAGGAGGAACGGCAGGAGGGCAGGAAGGAGAACGTCGGAGGGCAAGATGGCCGCCGTGGCGGCTGCTGTGCCGCGGCGCGGTCCAGTCCTCTACAACAGGGAAAAGCGCTGGACCTCCGTGCGCCGTCGTCCGTCTCTCCTTTTAATTCCCACCGCTGTCCTTCGTCTGTACTTGATGCCTTCTTAGTCCTCGTCTCTCTCTCTCTTTCTCTCTCGTCCTCTCTTTGCCCTTCTGGTTTCTTCCTCTTTCGGTCCCTTGGCGCGTTCTCTCTCTCTTTTTATCTTTCTCGCTCTTCCTCGCGCTTTCTTCGTGCTCCTCTCGGCCGTTTTTCTCTCCTTCTCGCTCCGCTTCTGTCGCGCACTTGCCCGTCTTCGGCGTCTCTCTACCTCGCCAACGGCGATTTCGCTCGTTCTTCGTTCTCCAATAAGCTCTTCCACCTCCATGGGCAATCGCCATGATGCCACGTGATCGAGGAGCGTTAGGCGTTCCGTGTGTGTGTGCGAGAGCGGCTATTCAGAAAACCGGCGCAAAATCGCCGATCCGTACGTTTATCGAATTACGATGGTGCCCGTCGGCCGACATCCGTCTTTCCGTCTGTCCCTACTGTTCGCAAGACTATATATATCCCTCTTCTAGCAATGGCGCGATAGAAACGTTCGGATGCCGTGTATGTTCCACCACCCATTGTTTTGTTAGTAAGAATCGACTTTAAAAGATTTTAGAAACAAGATTTTGTACAAACCACAACCTCGCAACTTTTTATTGCGTCATAATTTATCAATAATTTGTTTTTTTCTTTCAACCATATGTCAGAGCGAAATGGTAAAAAACAGTTCAATCTTTTCATTGATCTTGTTATTATATTCATCGCGACGATGTCTCCGAAATAAACAACCGCGACAAACAAGCAATTAGCGCGTCTGCGTCTCGCCCGTCGTTAATTAGCGAGTTCCGCGAGAATTTCGATACCTCGCGCGTGTTCGGCGCGGATCGCGAGAGAGGAGGAGGAGGAGGAGGAAGTAATCGCGAAATCGAGCCACGCGGTTTCATAATTATCGGCATCGCCTGAAATTATTAGTTATTAAAGTGTATTGTCGCGTGTGTGTGCGGTCGAACGTAATTGCGCGCGCGTTATCTCGCGGTGTGCATCAAGTGTGTCTAGCGTGAAAGAATAAAAAATATATATAACGATATAATAATGCAATAAAAATTGTCTAATCGCTCGGGTGTAGTTTAGAAATGAGATATATCGCCGAGTAATCATCTCGGTATTATTTATTTTTTTTTTTTTTTTTTTTCTATTTTTTACGTGATCAGACAGTATTAAGATAATCGACACGTGATGTAATGACCAGACAAATGCACTTCCTTCATTTCGTGATTGCTGACACTCGCAGAGCGCTGCGCGCGCTCGTAATCGTTATACAATTGTTGCGCGTACACATTTCAATCTAATTGCACCCGCGTTTATTAAAATCGATACATTTTTTCTGCTTCTTATCTTTTTCCAATTATTAATGTAACAGTATTACGTAAACAGATATATGTCGGATTGGGAACGAAAGGAAACGCGACGGTAATACCGACGGTCGTACGTTTTACAAATCGAGACTAGGTCACGGAAGCAGCTCCCGGGGTTTCAGTCGCGTCTCTCCGCCCCTTTGCATTATATTAATTAACGGCATGCACAATCGACGACCGGAGCGAGAATTAACGCTTTCGTGTACTTACAATCGCGCTGTTATGTCTCAAGGGGTTGAGACATATAATACAAAATCGCTCATTAAAACCGTCTGCTTAATAAACTCATTACACGTTTTGCTCTTTCTATCCTCTCGCGCGCGAGGTAAATAGAAATTTTTTTTTTAATTAAATCAAGGGAGACGCAATCAGCGGGGAAGAGCTGATCGTTTGTCGTCGGATGCGCGCGGCGGTAATTCGTACAATTTCGAGAGGGAATCGCGGCGGAGATAATTGTGCGGTCGGTCCGCCGTCTATCTAGGAACGCGATCGAGACGGGAAGGCTTTTTTGTTCGTCGCGGTGAAAAGCTCACGTGGAAACGCGGAGTGCCCGGCCGTCGGATACGCGTAATAACACCCTTTAAGCGCGCTTACACGCTTGGCAATAATGTTGCAACGCGCGTCCACAGACTCCTCGGCCCACGGGGCCCTCCTCGCGCGCGTTCCGGACTCGGACGATATGTAGCGGGACGCGCTCAGTCCGGATAGACGTCCAATAAGTGATTTCACGGCGACGGGCTCTCGGAGCGCGGAACGAATTTTCCTTCGATCGCAACGAAAAACGCATCACCCTCCCTTCTCCTCCTCCTCCTCCTCCGAGTCCGCCTTAGTCCGGATTCGCGCGACTCGTTTTGCTCCCGTTTGCCCGTTACTCGGAGCGTAACACGGGTGTCCCGCCGTTGATTGCGGCTATTGCTCTCGATAAACGGTATAGTATCGCGGTCTCGCTCGATTTGAGATTACGTACCGCCGCCCCCCCTCTTTCGCCCCTCTCCTACGCTTTCGTATATCAGATCATATATTATATTATATTGTATGTTATTACGCTTCGCCACACGCACGCACACGCACTCCTCTTTACACCGCGGTTTTAACTCACACACGCGGGAAGTCCAGCGAACCGTGGAAATTTTAGCGAAATTTGGCTGCGAAACGTAATGCAATCCGGAGCGGGCAAAATCCACACTCGTGCGATCTCTCGCTTTCGTGCGGCAATGCGGCTCTTTTTTCTTCTCGAAACGCGAAGTACACATACCGTGACCGCAACAACTATACAGTTTCGCAACGCGGATAACACGCGCACGCACACACACACACGTCGGGCAATTTCGTAATTCAACTTGGTTGGTAATTCGATATTGGTTTCCGCGTGCGAGGAAAGCCGCGCTCCTGCGGTGACGATTACCTGTCCGATGGATTAATTAAACGTCTTATTATCGCTGTTGTCAGCACCTCATTTTTTTTTTTTTTTAAATCGCACATACGATGCTTTCTCGCGCGCGAAACAGGTTTTCAGATTTTCTCTCCTCGTCTATCTTGCGTTGCTCCACGTCCTCCTCCTCGTAGAGAAAACATTTTTGAGACACATATATATGTATGTAAGAAATTAATTACAGTTCGATAATTACATGTTATTATTTGATATTCTAATGCGCGAGATCACACGCACGAGAGATTGAAGCTCGGTCGATCACTTGACGTCTTAAGTGCGTTTCTACGAATCGCGGGAGAGCATGTCAAATTCTGAAAGGCTGGTTACATTAAATTGTAAACTTGTTACAAGAGACGCGCACCGCAGGCGCGCTCGGGAGACACGAGTTTGATTAATAATCGTCCGCGCGCTAAATATAAATCAATGTACGTCAAATGTTGAACTACTGATTCGCGAGCTTAATGACATTCCTGACGGCGTGACGCGCGTAACGGTGACGATCGTTACCATACCAGCAAGTTGCCGCTCGGTGTGGGAAGGGAATTCCCGGAGAGGATCCCTCGCGAGGAATCGTCGCGCACGTTGAGATAATCGAAGGACGCGAAGGAAGGAAATCGCGAATCGAGCAACAGGAGAAGAAAACTTGCTCGTCGGGGGCTATCCTGGTTAATGAGAGCCGCGCCGCGGCTGATAATCGACCGATTCGAGAGAGATCGGGCTCGTTAACGAGTCGGATCGCGTTATCCTCGATTTACCACAATTTCGCGGCAACCGTTTCGCGCGCCGCCGATATTTCATCGTCGTCCGGCCGATCGATATACATCGGCCGCGGTAATTATCGGCGTTCGTCGTTGCGCATCGCCCAAGATATTTTACGGTCGCCCGAGCACTTACCGGCGCAATTATATAGGCGGTTAATGAATGAACGTGAAATTGGCGCAACCGCCGCAATGTGTATTTCATAACCGGCGGTCGTATAATTAATAAAATCGTATCTGCGAGAGAAAGAGAGAGAGAGAGAGAGCGCGGACTGACTCCACCTGCGCGACACCCGTGCTCGATATTCAAATGCACCGGTCGCATTTCTCATAAAGGGAAAAGCCCGGCGATTAAGGGAAATTTGCGCGCCGGCGCATCTCGTTCGATCAGAACTTACGGTAATGGCGATGCGCGCAGAGGCGGAAATGCGGAGACGAGAAAAACGTCCACAACCGGCGCGATATAAACCGGCGGGCGTATAATTGAACGCTGCTACAGGCGCGATGTCGCGACCGGGAGAACATCATCTTCTGCGGATGAAGGATTATTTGCTCAAGAGTCTCCCTCTCTCTCTCTTTCTTTCTCGATAAGGCTATCGTTGATTTATGCGCATCCGCGAATATTACTCATCGGCAGAAAATTTATTCCTACTGAAAAAAATCCCCCGGCTCGTTACAATCTATCAAAACAGACCTCTCCTGTACACGCGCGCGCGCACACATATACAACGAGAAAATGTATATTGTAAGTCGATGCGTCAATTCGCGAATAAAAAAAAAAAAAAAAATGAATCACAACGGAAATTTCGAGTCAGTTAATGTCGAGCGGAGGCGACAAAACCAGACGCGCGCGCGCGTGAACAAAATGAAACTGAGAGAAAAAATAAATAAAGCTGAGAGTAGTCCAAAGAGCGTTTATGGCTTCGACGTGGCAATAAACGTTTGTCATTCGGTTTTTGGAAACGCACAGACTCTAAAATAGACGTGATGCGCCGCGTTGTCGCGGTCTTAAATTTTGTCACGACACATCGTGTTGTTTTTGCGGGACAGACCCCATCGGGCGCAGAATTTAATTCCTTTTATCTTCACGCTGCAAAAGTCGCCAACCAAAAAGGCAGCCAATTAGATTCGGAAGAGAGGAAGATAAAGAAGCAAGAGTTCAAAGCGATAGAAAAGTCGCTAGAAAAAAAAAAAAAACAGGTTTACGTTAAAATAGCGATACGATAACGGCGAGAGGTATGCGATATGAAAGGCGCGGTTTCTCTCATTCAAGAAGA
>QVOA01019773.1:0-12786 GCA_014825685.1 Pseudomyrmex cubaensis | reverse complement strand
GAGAGAGAGAGAGAGTCTTCTTCCGTGCGGTTTGCCGCGCTCACCAAGGCAACGAAGCTATTTGTCACAAATGTAATATCGTAACGTTAATAAAAATTTATTAGTCCGGACAAAATACCGAAGTCCGCTCTCGCAATTTATTGCGTTCTCTCATACTTTCCTTCGCGATTCAAAGTTGTTGTATTCGATATCGACGACGTCAAATTAGCGCTGGATTTTTCGCAACTCGAAAATTGTAATGAATCAATTAGACGAGCGCGACTATCTAATAGTAAAAGTAATTAATGCAACGTGTTTAATTGAATCATTGCTTGTTGTGCGCAGTCGCATTTTAATTAGTTAGAAATTTTATCTTTCTTGACAATATTCCGCTCGGAGAGAGTTTGAAATTTCCGTCGCAATGTTGCAAAGTTTCGCAATTCGCGTGCGGTATTTATTAGACTCACACACACACGTTCTTCAGAGACAATTACTTCGGTAATCTCACGTCAAGATCACGCTTTTGTTTCGAACGCGCACGCAACGGCCGCAAATGATCGGTGATATAATAATAAGTCAAATTTTTTGAGTAGCGAAAACATCATCGCGCGATACACACGGTGGCAGTAAGAGAATACATTAATTAGGAGGGGCAAAGGGGCAACGGTTCTTCAATTAAAAACTCCGGAGACTAGGATCTTACTATTCGACCGTGAAGCGTCAGCACGAGTTTTAATGAAAGTGAAGAACCGAAGTTAAGTCATCTCTCCGCCAAAGTAAGAAACGTAATGAAGTCTTCTTAAATGCGGCCGTCTCGATTAAAAGGCTTTCCTTCTCCTTTCCCGCCCTTCTTCCTCCCCTCCTCGGTTTTCGCTTCTTTTTCGCGGTTGTCGCGTCACACGCCTACATGCAGACGAGTAATTTCCGAGAACAAAGGGCACGGACTTGAGAGATTAAACTTAATTGCGATCCATTTCCCTCTCCCCCCTCCCTCACGCGCGCGCGTTTCACTCGCGCGCCGCTCGCCCGCCCGTTCGCCGTAGATCTGTCGTTATCAAGACAGGGAAATTTCCTTAATCGTTTACTTAATTAGAAAACGGTAAGTGGTTATTAACCGAAAAAGAGGGAAATGCCCAAGATTATCTCTTATACGATGTAATTTAAATAAGACGACGTGGCGTGCGCGCGCGTCCGAGAGTTTGTTAAACTTCAAAATTGGACGAAGCACGTTCCACTCGATCCCGCTAGCAAATAGCTCCGTAGCAGTCTGCAGCACGAACGATCGATCATGGGGGGGGGGAGGGGGCTCCTGAAGTTCATCCACAACTTACTACCGTAATTATTGCAAGTGATGCCGACAGCACGAGATTAAAAGTTCTTATAAACACGAGTTGGTACAAGTTTACGCAATCAATCTAAATTGCACTATGTAGTTATTAGCGTGTTTTTTATAATATTTTTTAGGAGTATGCGCGCGCGCGCGCATACAAAAACACACACACACACATATATAACAACATCGATAATAATAAAATATACTTGACTAATAGAATGGCGATGTACTCGTGTGAAACTCGGCGTTAACAGTTTGCACCCTAATTCGTAGTATCTGAGATCGCACGTCAGAGCATTCCCCCTTCCATCCCCCCTCACTCTCTCTATACAACCAAGGTTAAGATCGCATTATGCAAAACGCGGATGAACCGTGCTTACGTAACACGCCAAAGTTTCGCGACTTGATAGATATATAGTATAACTTGGGGGTATCGCCCAAGAGTTACGCCCTGCGGATGATGAAGTAAGTTATTGGTTTCCTCAGACACATGTTATATAGGTTGTCTCGCTAAATTACTGCTTCTTTACCTCTGCCTCATTGTTTTTGTTTTCGTTTTTTTTAATCCTTTCAGCATTATTCTTTTTTTTTTCAGCTCCAAAATACTGGAGCGCGTATCAATTAATCTGAAACCATCAGAACAAACCTGATATCCGCAATCAATAAGTCGCTGTCCAATCGCAGTATTTTTCTCGCGCGCGCGAGATAGTGTCGTCGAAAATTTTTCTCTGCGACACTCGAAAGGCACTACAGCGTGACGCGCGACGCTCAATGGCATTATGTTGTGTGCTGTCGCGCGTGTTCGTTTGCGTCTACGCAACGTGACTGCGTTTGCCTGTAAACCGCTCTCTCTCTCTCTCACTCTCTTTCTCTCTTTCTCTCTCTCTCTACTGCCGGAGTCTCATTAAACGGAATGCATATTTATGGAGACACTGGCAGGGAATACGCGCGTTCGCGGCTTCGGGGTTGGTGGTTTGCGAGCAGAGAGTAAGGGAGAAAGAGCATGATAGGGAGAGAGAAAGAGAGACAAGCGAGCAGGCAAAGGCAGTGCACCCCCGACGTGTCTAGTCGCTCCGTCAGGCGTCACAAATCTTAATGGCGTAATCCGTGCTACGGCGCGCGCTTTTTGATTTTCGTTCTCTAACGATCGCGAGATTTTTTTTTTAGCGTCGAGGGTGGCTCGTGTGCAAGAGTCGCCGGACTGCTCGGTCTGATTACGATCGTATTTCGCCAAGGAAAGTTTCCCCGGGCCGAACTCACCCATGAAGCCGCACCGGCTAAAGTCTCGGACTAGTTCGAGACCGGGGGTTTCGCTCTCGCGAAGGGCGAGGGAAACCCCCCCGGCCCTTTGTGGTCCAAGCGATTTGGTTTTTAGAGAGCGTACTTTTATTCGAGACCTTCCCTTCCCCCTTCCTCCCTTTCTCTTTCCGGTCAGAGGTGTACGTGCGCGATTTATGCGCTCTATGCGGCGCAAGTTCGATGCGGTTTAATTTCAGTGGCGTGAATTCTCAGTGGAAGAAGTTTAAAATTACATTCCGATAAAACGGCGAGAATACTTTTTTAAAGAGAAAATTATGCGCTCCGCGTCTAGAAATGTATCATTTTGAAAGATCTGAAAGAAAGAATTTTTTGTTTGTTACACGCGTGTGTCGCGTGCGTATGTTTATGTGCGCGGACCACCACTTTGGCGGTGCGATCGATATAGACAAAAAAACAGAGATGCGATCAAAAAATTTATTGTGTGTCTAGCGACAAAATAGCTCAGGTTCTGTCGCGCGCCTGTATAAATTGTCATTTTAACGAATGATACAATCGTATACACGGCGGTATGATAACGATAGCGAGTTTATATCCTTGGAAATCGTATACAATGTACAGTAATATACGCTTATCTGCGTGCAGCTAGCAGCGATCAGATAAAACCCCAGTGTGAGTAAAAACACTATGAGGTTCTACTGCACAAAATTACCGTTAGGTCGATACCCCCCCCGTTACAATCTATGTAAACCCTTTCTTGTTATACGTTTTCTACCAAGGGGGAATTACATTTTCTTCCTCGGATATTAACATGTCATGAAACACGCGTTGCTCTAGATTGTCTAGATTATGTATTACAATACATAAACGGTTCGCTTATGTGTGCAAGCAAAAAAGAAATAAAGAGCAACAGACAAGATTTATATTGTAGGATTATACACGAAAAAAAAGTTTAATTTCGTCTTTCAATATTTTTAATAGAACAAATAAATAAAAATATACAAATCCGAAGGATAATATCCGAAGGAAAAAGATAAAGGAAAAATGCGTTTTTGTTTTTTTTTTCCTCATTCGAATGCAAAATTTTATTCGCACATTTAATAAAGCTGTTCTTGGAGCGTGTTTATGCGAGATGTGACTGTTGAACTTGGTCATTACACCGACTTTGCTCGCGAACTTTGTTCTAATGCACTAGATGAGCGCGAATGCACTGGGTTAAGTTCCGGGAAGATGATGTAGGTCGCGTTGCGGTTATAGCTTACTCGTTTCTGTACTTCTTACCGAGAAATCACGGAACGCTTCAAGAATATTGTGTGCTCGTGCTTGTTCCGCACTCGAGTGAAAGTTAAGTATTTGAACGTTATATCGAGAGATGCGATCAATACCGCGGCGAAAACGCATTTAATTATGTCAAAAGTGATTAATCGAGCAGTTGTCGGGGTGTATTTTTAACTTCTACGATTTTTTAAAATGCTTTTTTTTTCACAAAAATGCGACATGCATTTTCATCACATTTAATCCCCCGTCTTTATATGGGATGGGAAGTAATCTCATTAAGGATGTAAAATATAACATTTAACTTGCGTTAACTTAGGTTTATACTTCGCCAAAAAGTATTACTTCGTACGTTTACTGTTGCTCAGCCCCCGCGAAGTAAGCTGCTCGCAGTTAAACCTGATAACTCTCGCAGAATTAATCTCGGTAATAATTGCGCTCGTACTAGCGCGCAGCCAGCAGTCGCACGCCCATTTAGCTAATCGCATTTACTAATTGTAACCGCGACCGCGCCGCAAGATTTCTGCTCTGACTCGATCAGACAGTTGTTAAACGCGAGAGACTGGATTACAACGTAATACGCCGCGTTCGCTTGTTGCGTAAGATTTATCGAAGATCAGTTTATATAATACTTTGTCTCTCGTTGAAACGCGCGCGTAAGATGTAATACAGATTGTCAGCTTTTGCGATACTGAATTTTTTTTAAATTTATTTTTACAGCTAATTTATAGTATATTCGGAATTTACTGAAATACATTCATTAGCCATTGTGTGTGTGTGTGCGTAAAATATGTACGAGTTTAGCGCGACTTGTAATATATTTGGAAATCCCATCCGCAGAATAAATAAAACATAAATGGCGCAGATTTTACGCATACATCGCGGCGCCTGATGCATCGAAATCCATATTACAGTAGTTGATAAATATCCTTTTAAAATAAATTTTAATCAGCGCTTGAAACGCGCGCAAGAAACAGCGCGTTTATATTGCAATTTCGGTAATTTTTCATCATTCAAGCGAAAGAGACCGTGTCGGAGGTCAGACGTTACGTAAAATACAGAGAGCAACAGCTGCGCTATTTATCCTTCATTATAATCCGCGCTAATTTGAATGCGCGCACGGATTATAAATTTTCCTCCGCGTATATACGTATATATATCCGCGTTCTCGTCGATCTCGTTCAGGTGTCGCCTTTCGCAATTAATACGGACGTTAGCGTTTTCGGGGGGAAACGAGTCGCGCGAATTTAACGGCGCAAGTTTTCCGCAATCTGGAAATGAAATACGTTTTCGTGGCAATTACCCGGCGTATTCGCTAATTGTACCCGCGGCCGCAACGACAATGTGATTCTTTTTTTTTTTTTCTTCTTCTTCCTTTCTTCGCGTCGCGCCAATGCGAGTTATTAAATGTGGAATCCACGCTCGTTCGTCCCAGCGACGTCGTGCCAGGATTGCGGAAACTTGTTATCACCGTCGTCGCGTTGTCGTCGTTCGTTTTTTTCTCGCGTTCTTCAGAATTCGCGAGCGCACGCGCATCGATGCAAATAACCTGGTCATCTCTCTCTTTTTCTCTCTCTCTCTCTCTTTCTCTCTATTTGTCTATCCGTCTCTATCTATCTATCTCTCTGCACGGGTACCGTTAATTCGCTTACGTTCTATTCGTGCTCCCGGCAAAAAGGTAATTATTTTCATTCGGACCGGAAAGTGCCTAACGAAGCGAGTCGCGTGTTTCTGTTCGGACGGTTCGCGTTCCGATTGCTGCTTTGTGTCGCTAACTAGGAACGTTTGTTGGGTCTCCTGGTCTCGGTTTTCGGATCCCGTCCCGCGGCGTTGTGTAATCATAAGCGATTGTTAATGCAACACGGCAACGGGGCACATTAAAACGGGACGCGACGTTATTTCTGCGATGAAAATTAAATGTTCGCGACGTTTATCCGGCTTAAATTGTCATTCGGCATTTTTGCCGATAAAAACCGTTTGCAAAATGTTTCGTCGTCTCTTATTCGGGAGGATCGCGCGGCGAGAAATGCGATTTTCAAATATAAATGTCACTTATAGCGCGCATTAAACGTCGTTTCAATTGATTTAAACGTAATTATATAGTTTTTGTTTTAATCAAAATTTAATTATATTTAATACATTCTTATCAGTTTTACGCAGCGCTTAAAAATCCAGTTATTTTTACGCTGCGTTTATCCATTCTTATATTAACATTATGCTAAAACTAAAATCGTTTTTTTTTTTTTTTTTTTTTTTTTTTTTTTTTTTTTTTTTTTTTTTTTTTTTTTTTTTTTTTTTTCAAAGACCGAATTATTACCAGATGTACATTGTATTTTTATTCAAGACACGACGACGTTCGTTAAACATTCAAATGTTTTATTTAGTCGAAACATTTGTGAACATTCATTATATGAATGTTTTAAGAATGTTCGACTTATAAGAAAAGGTCAATATGGTCAATCTTTCTCTTCTCTGAACATAAATAACGAAGCGAGACCTTCGAACTCCAATTATAGAACAATAAGTCAGACACGTCGAACTCGCGCAGCCCGCGAGACACTTCGCGAGAGAACACCAGCCACGGCGATTGCAATTTCTGATAAGCTTTTGCTTCCGATAACTGTGTGTCTCTCGCTCCGTTCGTTTCTCCAATCGTATTGTCACTTTGAGGGCTGTCGGACTATTATTTCTGGACGAATTAACCGGAGGGAGAGACGCACCGGTTGACGCCGGGACCGTATACAAGACGCTCGTTATTTTCTCCTTCTTTGCGAGTTAAGCCTGCGGAGAATTGGTCGGCTGGAATTGGGGGTGAAGACAGATTGCGAAACTTCTCTAGACTATCATAAACGGTAAAGTGCGGTGGGGCGCGGTGGTTCTCCGGAAGTTTTATGAACGAGCGACGCGAAATTTTATCGTACATTTTGCACTTGTTTATTAAAATGCGCTCTCGCAATATACATGTGTATATAGAGATATTTTCGGTCGAAATTTCAAATATCAGTGATCCCTTCTGTGTTGTATTATTTTTAGTTTTTATACGTGGCAAAAATTGCGCCAAATTTATCAAATCCTGTGAGCGAGCGGTAAATCTATCGCTGCACGCTTTTGTGTAATCCGATTTATAAATACAGCCACCGGGGAATTTATCTATTTAAAGTATCTATTTAAACGTAAAAAGAAAATCGCAGAGAAAAGAGACCGCAGGAGTAAGAAAAATAAGAGAAAGATAACGGATAAAAGAATGAAAACTAATTAAATGAGAATACTTAATGTGTGATTTTAAAGTGAAAAGAAAAAAAAGAACGTGCAATTTCTGAGATAAAACGAAGAATAAAAATTGATATCGTTACAGGATATATATTTAAGGAGATTTGAACGACTCGAGATAGGCGAATAATTACGATCCCGTTTTCATTGTACATCACGCCCGAACGTTAGCGCGAATCCCGATTTGTTGCGTCGTGAAAATCCCGAACGACAAAATAAACGCGGACCCGCGGTGAAATTGCGCGTTAAAAGAGAGTTCGATTTCAAAGCGGCGGTTATTATTGGTCACGCTCGGTTCGCGCTATTTCAGCCGTTCATAATTAAAGAACAAAAATTCGAGATAAAAGTATTTCCAGTTGCGCGCTACTCTCGTGTGTGTGTGTGTGTGTGTGTGTGTGTACGTGGTTGTTAACTTCCGCTGCGCGCGCGCGTTTCCGTTATTTTTATTTCCGACTGATGTAAATGTATATCAGACGTGTGCGAGGCCACTAATTTTCCCTCAACCATGAAAATGACATGAAGTTTCCAAAACGGGCCGGTTTGCGGAAACTCGCGTCCCGACAATCGAAGACGATTACACGAACCCGTCGAGCCGAAACGAACGGGGAAGATCTCGATTCTCGATCTCGCGGTGCGAGGTCTCATGATTCCCTAGTGCAACGATTCGCATGCTCGCCCACGCATTCCTCTCTCTCTCTCCTTTGCTTTAGTGCGAAGTTTTACGTGCTGGAAATTACGACGAAAGTTTTAATCACGTACTTCCATTAGTCATGCACTCCATTCGACGCGCGACTCCGCGCCGGATTTCGCGGCGCCAGGAGACGGCGCGGGACACGTGTGCTCGCGTACGTGTAACGTGTATCCTCGTGGGCCCGTCGCGTGCGAAATTTCAGGATATCAACGCGATAAGGACGGCTGAACTTTCCGAGTGCACAACCGATACAGCCACGCGCGCGCGCTCACGGATCGGAGCTATCGAGTGTCCGATTGGATTGCGAAACATCGAGCGCGCAGAGGAGGAAGAGGAAAGTCCTTGCGAGTGGTAGAATTTCAACTTGAAATTCCCATTTCGCGCGAGTAAATCAGAAATGCGGCTTCGTGATGCGAAAGGCGTTTCAAAAAAAAAACCAAAAATACTTTTTGCGTTTTAAAGCGGCAACTTGAAGCATGAGAACAAATGAAAGAAAGATGAAGAATTGCGACGTCAGCTGAGACGCGATTTTCGGGAAATGTTAATTTACGACGCGCTCTAAAAAGTCTCTTGTGCGCGAGATAAGAGAGGAATCACGAAATGTCGCGCTCTCACGGCAATGGCGGCAATACAGAATAATAAAACGATTTGAGGGGATGTTGTTTAATGCTTATCCGGCGACATTCGGGAGAAAATTAAAACGCGATTTACGAGCTGGTCTTACGCGCGCGAAAAAAATTGCCGCGCCGAAGAGCCGCTAAGCCCCTAAGCTTCTTAGCATGCTGCTGATATGTCTCATTTTATAACGACGCCTTTCCGCTCGTTCGCAAAATTACAATATTTTTCCGCGACCACGAGACGCTCGGCCGCCGATAATTTCACGTAATAGGATATAACCGCGCGATAGCATCGCGCGCGCTGTCCGATTCCGCCCGCGCAATTCTGATAATAAGATTCCCCGGCGATGACGGTGTATTGGACTCCAGAGCGCGCGCGCGCGCGGATCCGCACGACGAATCTAAATGTATTACAAATTGCGCGACTCCGCAATCCACGGCGGGATCTAACAAGTAAGTTGAAGCGAAGTAATCCGCGGAAACGACCGACTATCCGCTTGACGCGTTCTCGCTATCGCTCGCCATCGTCGCGAAGGCGGCGGACTCTTATCAAGAGACATCATGTATAACGGGCTGCGCGCCGTCATTAAAACTGCCACCCCCGATTCACCGTTGTCGACGACGACGACGCCGGCCACCGTCGTTTACCCCGAAAATGGCGGCGCAATTCCTGGAACGGCCAGGAATCGTCGAGTTAATATCGGCAGAAGCATTAGTGTGTTCGGCAGGGTGGAAAGAGACGGTGGCATGCCGCGGGTAATACAGGCGTCATGCAACGGCACACGCAACCACAAAAATCTCGTGCAACACACCCTCGCGCTTTACGCCTACTCGCGCGCCTACCCCCGTTTCCTCCGTCGTTTATTCTCTTTCTCTCTCTCTTTCTCTTCTCGACGACGACGGTCATAAACCGTGTGTGTCGGTGGTGCATTCACGTGTGCGTTTGTGTAAACCTGCGTTACAGCAGAATGGTCGGCACACATCGTCGTCCGCATAACGGCTGTTCACATGAAGCGCGTTGCACGGACAAGAAAGAGCGACGTCGTCGTCGTCGTCGAGGGTGACTGTATTAAAGATCGGTCGAGCAGAGGCGAGGGGGAGGCGTGAAGAGGGAAGTTGTTTCGTTGCAAATCATAGGTGCCGCGCGACGACCGTGCGCACGATCTGACCAACGATTTCTTTGTAAACCGCCGTTGTCGCCACGAAGACTCATTATATTCCTAACCCCTTCTTCCAACCGCCGGAATAGTCGGACCTTATTTTTAGAAAGCACGGCTCGATGAACCGAGCTCACGGCGCGCTCGTAAGAGGAGTCGTTAAAATACATAGTCGAGAAACGCGCCGGCACTTGAACGCGGAGGTGCCACCGCCGCACCCGTTTTTAGGTCCTCGGTGTTCGTGGTATTGCTTTTGTTTTCCTCTCTCGCCTTTCCTCGCCTCGATTATTATGCGGCGGTGTCGTGTACATACGTAAGTACGGCGCGATGTGTCGATCCTTCCCCCCGGTGTAAACATTTTGCACCGCGACACCTTTTCCTACCTGAGCGAGCAAAGTGCAAGATTAATTTCCGCATTATCGCGCCTGATGCATGCGATCGCCTGCGATTCTCATCCCTCTTATATTGTTTACGGAAAATACACTGTGTACATGTGTGTGTGTGTGTGTGTGTGTGTCGTTGAAACTTGAAATCAGACCATCACGTTGACGCTGCACATTTGCGGTTCTACGGTTTTGTAGACCGAACATTTTTTCTTTCTTTTTTTTTTTTTTTTTAATCACGTAGTTACCAACCGATAACAATTTTTTCAAAAGCTCGGCAACAACTTTTTAACGCGAAAAAGGGTCGCGGGAGATATTAGCTGTAATTTAATTGATTCTACGTCCCGCATGTAAAGTGAAATAGCGAATGAAATTCTAAAAGGCGTAATTATGAGATATTATACCGTATATACCCATGTATGTAATACATATATACGTATATACATGTGTGTAAAATAATATTTTTATTAAGCGTGTTACCGAATGTGAACGCGCGCGAGTCACACGAGCGCTCTCTCACACGTGCGAGAGACATTTTAATGATTTTAGTCTACTCAGATAAAATTGTAACATGTATATGTAAAATTTATGTAAAATGACACATCAAAAATCATATAAACTAGTAAAAGAAGTACATTCACGTTTATTACTCGCGGGTGAAATATTATAACGTACATTTAAAGTGCGCCTTTAATAAGTAAATGCGCGACGGCGGAATGTTCTCGTGTTCTCTGGTAAATCCAGGCAGATCCAAAGTGAATTTCTGGGAATCCAAAATATAACCTCTCTGGAGATTAATCGATAATTTGGGATACGAGAATGGACTTTGTATGTGTGTGTTTTAACTTCTCGTGAGTACAGCTTTACATTATGTAACATCCTTACATAAACCGCGCACGTTCATTTTACGTAGAACAAATGGATGTATAAAATTTGAGAAAAGTGTGCCGCGTTATCCGTTTTATAAAACGGATACACGTATGTAAAACTTGAAAAAATATTTTCTTCTGAGCAAAATGAGAAATTGATAAATATCCACGCGATATTAACATCGTTTATTTGATATCTTTTGATATCTCGTTACGCGTTCGTTACAACACAATGTTTTTCCAGTATTTTATACGTGTTTTATACACGCGGTGAATATATACACATATATATTTTAAAAAAAGTTTTCCATTCTATTCCTTTAATGATATTCGACCTCTATTACAAATAAATGCCGGCGAACATTTACAAACGGAAAAAGCTATTCCGCCCGTATAAACGACAAAAATAGTCTTTTACCATCCCGCTTTTTACCACGATCCCCCTCTCCCGTGTGTAAAAGTCCGCGTCTTCTTTTTTACATTTTTCTCGTGGAATATTGGCTCAGAACGGTAATTCGGTTAACCACCTTTTGCAACTACAGCAAACCGCTGTATCGTTTGCTTCGACCTCGAAACAATATTCGGGCAAATGTACTTTTCGCGTGGAATCAAATACGGCGCGGCCACCATATATTTGCATATACATATTTATCAATACATTCCAATTATTTGTGCGGCGAGGGCTGTTTTCCGTGATTTTTTTTTAATTTTTTAAACCTCTAGTCAACAACATAATTACGCAGAGTGCAATGCTGTGTTTTATTCGATTAAATTCAGACACTTCCTGATTGATGTTACAGTGCGACGCATGTTTAATTGATAATATTTCGCGTTGATGACGTTCGTTATTTCGCGTAGTCCCTTTATTAAGATTTTCGCGTGTTAATTGTAAATTTGCACGGTTTGGCGTTTTATTAGTATTTACCATCGATGTACACAGAATTTTGCGAAAAGAGAAGCAACACAAAAGCGCTTGTTATTTTCTTGACAAATGACGAAAATTACATCAAGTCACAAAAATTGAACAAGCAGAAGAGATCGAAATGCGTAACACACTCGATAACATTCAAAATACATTCAATTTTAATGATATCGAAATCGAATCTGCGGAAGATAAATTACAGACGAGAGCGAGATGGTCGATTTTTCCGCAGTTACCGGGCGCGTGTTTTCGTTCGTGGACGCGGACACTTCTTTCACAGAACATTTATTCACGTCTCAAGGTATATCAGGGCATCGCGAAAAATAGTAGGTGGAAATTCTGGGGTTTGTGCGCGCGCGAGAATAAGATCCATATCGCGAACTGAACGCGGATATCACGAGAATGCGCGCTCGAACGACGTTCGAGGTCCGTTCCACATTTTCGTTCATCGATCGCCGCTTCAAATCGGATCACGCTGCAGTTCTCTCTTTCTCTTCTCTTCCCTTCTCTCGCATTGTCCTTGATCCTTGTTCGCGGAGTAGTAATTGGCGAAACGACGTCAAAGGTCGCGAAGTAACAACCCCGCGTGGATTACACGCGCGCGTGCGTACGCGAAGTTGATTAAATCACTCGCCGGGATCGGTCCGCGCGCGCGCGCACGCGATAATTATCGCTCGTTAGCCCGTTATGTTATCTGAATTTGTAATCAATACCCGGGAGGAAGTTCGAAGCATCGGTCCGCTCTTGCCGCGCACAGTCCCCGCGCGGACTCACGTTGCGACGACAAGCTGCTAATTAGACACAAATTAAATCGTTAATTTATTTCGCGAGTCTCCGCGTGTTTTTGATCACGCACGATCGATGTCGATAACTACTTTCCTTCCTCTTTTAAATATTAAATTGAGTAACGAAAATTATTCGTGAGAACACACGGAAAAAAAAAAGATGTTGAATCAACAGCATCAGTTTAATTGAAATATATCCTGTTGATGCAATCTCACTATTATTGCACTACACAGCAGATATAGTTGCT
>QVOA01019715.1:0-37325 GCA_014825685.1 Pseudomyrmex cubaensis | reverse complement strand
ATATACTCTAGAGTATATTATATATAAAACCAACCACTAAAGAATGGTTGATTGAGTATGATCATTTTTTGTTATACACAAAAACGGAAGCGTACAAAAAGAGTTCATATTAACATAATTATTGCACATTAAATGATCTATAGAAGTATTAGGCAAAAATCTTCCCAAGCCATAATGAAAAAAATTATCATTCTTCAAAAAAGAAGATAAATTTAACAATTTCTTTGCTCCAGAACAGGATATTGCATATCCACATATTCCAAGCGTTTGAATTAGGCGAAAAGGCATACTATTAATATTTTTTGCTCGAAAAGATGAAGCATTTTTCTGTAACAAATTCTGATCGAAGCTCAAAACAGATGGAGTAATACCTGGCAAAAAATCAATAGTTAACGAAGTATCTGCATTACATCCAAACAATACAATATCCCAATTATTATCCAGAGAGTTGAGTATTCTTTGCGATTCTTGTTCAAAATTTTTACACAGAATTGCATCATCTTCAAAAATACAAATAGGTCTCCCCAAAGAAAGCACACTATCCCATAAAAACATATGAGAAAGAGCTGAGCCAATAGCCCCTACAGAATAATTCAATCCTCTCTCTATTACTTTTTTAGAAATCAATTCATCTAAATCAAGCTCATGACCATTAATAGCATCAAATCTTTTGTATTTAATATGACTATTATAAAACTCAAACTCCTTCATTCTTTCCACATCACATTGACGATTAATGACTATATTCAACATATTTAAATTACCTAGTTTTAACTCATTAGGAAATATTTGTAACGGAAGACATAGGTATTTTTGCCGCTCCCATATCCACTTCTAAATCGTCACTTCCTTTACTAACTCCTGTAATCTCACCATTGACTGTAAATGGAACATCAGACGTATCACCTGCACCATCAATAGTCTTTACAGAAACAAAATATTCACCATCTGGTAATTGGTTATTATACATATCCTTACCATCCCATGACCAGACATTATTACCTGCATCTGACAAGCCCACAACATCCTTAACATCTACACCAGATGAATTAACTATCGAAATAGCAATTGGTTCCTGTGTAGGCGTACTAAAACTAATAGAAGATTTACCACCTTGTAATGGCAGTATTGTTGTATTGGCTGTAGCTGTCTTCCCTACCAAATCAGAATCATTACTTAACTGAGAGGATTCATTTAACGAAATCAATGTAGATAATTGCTGATTCGTCTCCACCTGTTGTTCAACACCTGCAAGAAGTGCCAACTCAGATGTGAAAGAATCAGTACTCATTGGTTTACTGGGATCTTGATTTTTTAATTGTGTTGTTAAGAGCGTTAAAAAAGCCGTATAATCATCACCAATAGATTGAAGTGACTGGTCAGCGGAACTTTCTTGTGAGGAGGAGGATGTATTCCTATTATTCATAGCTGAGGTCTTAGCTGCACTTTGTGCCGACTGTAATAATGTAGCTTCACTAGAAGAATTATCAATTTTAGTCATAATTATACTCCTGATATATGCACTATTTCATTCTATGCTGTAATATTCAAGTTATTTACATATAAATGTTCATCATTATGAGAATAATTTTCGTCTATATTTTCATCTCCATAAGATATTTGTCCTGAGAAAACATTATCATTTGTATTCTCATTACCATTGTTATTATTCTGTCTATTATTGGAAAACGAAGAAGAATCCCCTCCAAAAGTGCCAGATGACTGTTCATTTGACTTATCATCAATATTGGAAATTGAAGAAATCTCTATTTTTAGATGATGCGTTTCTATGCCCGCTATATTTAAAGCAGATACCAAATCTTGTTTATTTAATAGTAAATGCCGAGCAACATTACTATCATCACTTTGTAAAATAATATTAACCGTTGCCCCAGACTGTCCTTCTATTCTAATCTGAACAGGATGTTCTGTAGCTGTTAAAACAGTCATAGAAAAAGATTTCGTACCATCTAACGAATTACTGGTTTTATAATCCGAAATTACATCAATACCTTTTTGGAATGAATCACTTTTTTGCACTTGAACATTATCATGAGTAACACTGCTCTTTTTTTCTTCATTATAATCCATGATGCCTTGCATATCATGAAATGACATAATATTAAATTTTTCTCCTAAATTATTATCATCATTATGATTAACGACACTTTCTAAATCAAGGTTTACATCTTTTTTAGCACTCTGAATCGTTTGATAATAGATCGCATAATCTCTTTTAGGCGATTCTAATTTTAACGAATCAATAGATTCTTCATTCGATAAATTTACATTATTATCAATTTTATTTTCTAAATTATTATATATTGATATATTTTGATTATAAGATGGAATTTCAGGTATATTCAAAAAAGCATTATCATTTTTATCGTCATCTTTATTGATGTTTTCATGATCGTCTTTACTATCATTTTTGTTATCATCTTTTTTAATACTTAAAGAATTAATTACATTATTGATATGATTTAAATCATAATCATCTAAATTATTAATTTGATTTAAGCTATTACTTATTTTTTCTAAAGATAAATTATCGTCTTTATTAGACAGCAAATCTCCTTGTTTGTTGTTCCCCATATTAGTCTGCGGATCAAATTTATCCGATAACATTGTGATAAGAAGACTCTTTAAATCATCACTCTTATCATCATTTGTCATTGATATCTTCTCAGATGAAGCTTGTATTTTATCATCTTTACCAAAAAAGGCTAATAAATCATCTTTAAAATTCCTCGTATCTTTAGAAGATAGTTCAGAAAAAATTTTATCGAAAGAAGAAATTATATCTTTTAAATCAATCGAATTATTAATCATTTTTATACAATCAAGCTGATGGGTTTGATGATTCTGATAAAGCTAAATCTAATTCACTAAAAGATGGCATAAATTCATGTGGAATCTCCTTTCTACCCAATTCTACACTAACTTGAGGAGGACTCCCCTGTAAATGAGCGACAAGCACAACCCTAATAATAGCTGGATAACGACTATCTTGGACAACAACATCACGAATTTTACTCGCTAATGGACCTACTATACCATAAGCTAACAGAACACCTAAGAAAGTTCCAACCAACGCTCCACCTATCATTTCTCCTAATACAGCAGGAGGTTTATTAATAGATGCCATAGTTTTAATAACCCCCAAAACAGCCGCTACAATACCTAATGCTGGCAAGGCGTCCGCAATCCCCTGTAAAGAATGTGCTGTATGCAGATTTTCTTCTAAATTTTTCTTCAGCTCTCGAGCCATTACATCATCTAGTTGATATGGGTCATCCAAATTTAATGTTACCAACCTCAAATAATCACAAATCATATCACGTGTAACTGCATCATCTCGCACATTAGGAGACATCGCAAAAATACTACTTTCATCAGGATTTTCAACATGTTCTTCTAGAGCCATTTTACCCTTACTCTGAGCAAAACGTGTTAAACGAAAAAGCGTAACGAGCAACTCAATATATGAATTTTTATTATATTTTGCCCCTTTTAAAGCCATCATAATATAAGAGAAAGTATGCAATAAAGATGATTTTGTATTACCCATTACAAAAACACCTATTGCCGATCCCAAAATTGTCAACAATTCAAATGGCATTGCTTCTATTAAGGGTCCTATTGCACCACCAGATGCCACAAAAGAACCAAATATACACGCTAAAGCTAGTATCAAACCTATAATAAAAAACATTTCTATCTCACAAATTCTATAATCGTTTAGTGTAGCATATTTAAATATTTAAAAAAAATATCAAATTCATTCATCTAAAGGATAACGTCGATGAATAACAATAACTATTCTTCTATTAGATGGCGATGATGGATCGTCAGGAACCGCCAACTCTCTATCAGCCCCTCCAACAACATCCAAAATATGTCCATCTGAATATCCTGCCTGCACCAATACTTCTCGTGCATGATCGGCCCTTAAAGCAGAAAGTGTCCAATTAGACATACTCCACCCCTTACCCATTTTATAAGGAGCGCGATCAGTATAACCAATGACTGAAATATTTTCAGGAGTTGAACTCAACCACTCACCTATTTGTAAGAGCATTTTCTTACCATTTGCATTAGGTGTCGAAGAGCCTAAATCAAACATCGACCTTTTATTTGTATCTTTCAATTCAATTCTAATATCTTTCTTATAAAACTTAATGTCTAAATTATCATACATATCCTTAGTATCATTATTATTCATAATATCTTTTTTTAAATTATCTATACTTTCTTGTAATTTTTTATTTTCATTCTTTGATTCATTTATATGACCAATCGGAACAATTTTCGGTATAACTTTATTCTCTATATTTTTATTATTAGAATATTTTTCCATATTATTAATTTCATTATTTATTTTATTAAAATTATTTTTTCCTTTTTCTTTCAAAGTCGCATCAGATTTGCCATCTTTTATAGTTTTTACTTTACTTCCACCAGTTAAAGGCGATGGCTTAACTTCTAATATCGCTTCTGTTGGCATTTTAACAGCCTTATCAGCCATAGGATTGAAAAATTCCGCAATCCCCTTACGTCTTTCCTCAGTTGTCGCATTAAGAAGCCACATCAAAAGAAAAAATGCCATCATAGCGGTCACAAAATCTGCATATGCAATTTTCCATGCGCCACCATGATGCCCACCACCGCCATCACCTTCTACTTTTTTAATAATAATTGGCCGCTGACCATCTTGTGACATATAGTATCTTATCCAAAATTATTAGTTTTCTATTCCGACACGAATATGTGGACGCCCAGAAAATGATGACCTTCCTGCATGCGTCAAAGAGAAAGATGTATCTAACCACACCTCTCCACCAATTTCTCTCCATCTTTTACAAAACGTATAATCTTCACTTAAGTAAGTACCTGTCTCTTGATCTATACTACCATCAAATAGAGCATAATATTTACCATTATTACCTTCCTCTCCAGAAGTATCAATCCTTTTATAGGCAGTTTCTGGATAAGCATTAATCATAGATTGCACAGAATTCCTACTAATAAGCATAAATCCCGTACCCGCATAATGTGTTTTAATAAGCGATGTTTTTTCTCTATATTGCCTTAATGCTTTCGTCTCACCAACATAACGAAGAGTAGCAGTTTCATAACTCTCTCCAGCCCTTACATAAGACTTTGTTTCCTCATCCCAAAAACGTTCTTTAAGAGGATAAAGACCTGCTATAATATCCTTCTCCGCTGCCAATAAGCGCGCAGGAGCTTCTGCAGGAAAACCAATATCCGCATCAATAAAAAGGATATGGCTCGCATCAGAACGAAAAAAGAATTGATATAAAAGTGTATTACGCGCTCGACTAATCATGGCATCATCGCCTAATAATGATAAAGTCAATGGCACCTGTAGAACACTTGTGCAGGCAACAACAGATTCCATATATTCCTGCGTAACAAGCCCTCCAAAGCAAGGGGTAGCAATAAAAATTTTCTTTCCGTACATATCAATCACCATTAACAATATTGTGAGATTTTAATAAAGACATTTCCAATATTTCAATATTTTCCCTTATCATCAAAAGATGATTATCCTCTTCTTTCATCTGATGGTATTTATTTTCAATATTTTCCAAGTGAAAATTAGATTTCTCTAGCTTTCTTCTACTCTCTAAAATAACCTCCTGCAAATCATCTAAATTCTTCTGCTCTACAGCCACCCTCTCTTTCCAATCAGAAAACCAACTATAAAATTGATTCGATACAAAATAATTATCCTCACTATCAAAGCTCTCTTTCTTTTCTTGCAACAATATCTCTTCATATCTTCTAATCGCTTGATAATGTTCTGTCTTTTTTTCTAACAATAAAAAATATTCTTTTTTTTGTTTCTCTAGTTCTATATTTCTAATCTTTAATAAAGATTTAAAAAATTTCTCCTTCCTCAAATTCATGCCACTTCCTCACCTAATATATGACGCAAGGCTAAAAAAGCATCTTCTATCGTCACAATATCCCGACTTCCTTGCATCATCATCTTTTCAATATTAGGCGCAGCTTTAAGGGCTTTATCTACTTGTATATCACTTCCTACCTGGTATGCTCCTAAACGCACCATATCCATCATTTCTTCCGACAAAGCCAAATAAGAACGCGATTTTGAAACCAGTATATTCTCTTCCTCAGAATTACATTTCGATGCTGTTCGCGATAAACTTTTCAAAATATTAACAGCTGGATAACGTCCCTTCTCAGCTATTTTCCGATCCATAACCACATGACCATCCAATATACCCCTTACCGCATCAGAAATCGGTTCATTATGGTCATCACCATCAACAAGAACAGAAAAGAATGCCGTAATCTGTCCACCCTTCTCAACAGTCCCTGGACCTGCTCGCTCCAATAGACGAGGAAGTTCAGCAAAAACACTTGGTGGATATCCACGCGTTGCTGGGAGCTCACCAACTGATAACCCTATTTCTCTTAGAGCCTGACAAAACCGAGTAACACTATCCATTAATAATAAAACTGATTTCCCTTTATCACGAAAATACTCCGCAATAGCCATAGCCGTATATGCAGCTTCCCTTCTCATCAAAGGCGGACTATCAGAAGTTGCAACAACAACAACAGATTTTTTTAAACCATCTTCACCAAGATCATCTTCTATAAATTCTCTAACCTCCCTCCCTCTTTCACCAACCAACGCAATAACAGCAACGTCACAATCAGCGTTCCGTGCCAACATTGACATTAACGTTGATTTCCCAACACCCGAACCAGCAAACAAACCAAGACGTTGTCCACGACAACATGTCGCAAAAATATTTAAAACCGAAACCCCTAAATCTATTCTTTCTCCTAAACGAATACGCTGCACAGCATCTGGAGGCGCATTTTTTATTTTCTGTAATTCCCCCCCTGGCAATAAAGGACCTTTCATATCAACAGGATTACCCATAGGATCTACAACACGCCCACACCAATCCTCATTTACTCTAATAACACTCCCAATATTATCCCTTTTGCCCTTCATATTATACAACGGAAAAAGCACACGACATCCAGGCCCAACACCATCTAAAGAACCATAAGACATAGCCACCGCCTTCTCTTCTTGAAAGGCAATGATTTCTGCCATCATTTCCGTATGGTCCATTCTTATGACACGAACACGATCTCCAACCCCTGTAAAATGACTCATTCCCAAAATTGTAAATGATAATCCAGATAAAGAAGAAACATATCCCTCTACATATCCAAGAGGAATCATTTCAAAATTCTTAGAAACTCCTAAGATCTTATCTTTAAAATCATTTAATTGGTTTAATATGAGATCCATTCATCTTTATCCAAATAAAGATAATATCTCGTCATTATAATCATCCCCAGAACTCCCACCAAATAAATCAAGAACAGTATTATTATCGTCAGTATTATCAACATTATAATCGGGATGGAGCTGCAACATCGTTAAATATCTCTCAGCATATTGCTGAACATATTTAGGGTCCGAAAAATCCTTAAGATTTACATTAGAGGATATAATCCTATATTGTTGATCAAAATCTAAACCCCCAATCGTATCAGGATCATATCCAGATGCGACTTCTACCACCTGCAATAATTTTGGATCAGACATTAATTGATTAATCGATGTCACACTCCCGATTTTTCTAGTAAAATACAACGCATCACCAACTCCACTAGCTTTATTATCCTTAGACCCTTCATATTGATGCAGCTGATAATTATTCTCTATAGAGGTCATCAAATCACTACTAAACGGCGTACTATTGTAAGACGCATTTAAACTCGTCTGCCCTCGAACAGAAGCATCAGTATAATCATTAAGCGATAATTGTGCTGAACTTAGATCAACATTATAAGAATTCCCATTCAATGTGATGGGAATAGAATTCATATTCGCTGAAATATATGGGTCAACCTCAGAACTATTCTCTTCTTGCGTCAAATCTTCTGCAGAAGAAATATTCCCAGATTGGTCAAACTTCACCCCATAAACATCAGAATATCTTGTCCCTGTTGTTGGATCAACAATCGCAACATCCCAAGATGGTGGAATATTACTAGATTGAATCCATCTCGCAGAAACAGCCGTTGTCTGTTTATTACCTTGCGAATCTTTTGTTGTCACATTAATTGGTGGCGTCACATAACTTTGATTATTACCACTCAATGTTCCTATTGTTGTCCCAACTGGTAATGAAATTTTATTATTCTTCTCATCCAACACCAATGAATTAACAGAACTGCGCGGGAGCGATTGCAACGACATACTTGCCCCATTTTTCTGTCCAATCGTCCCAAAATTCAACGTAAGATTCTGCGCATTCCCATCATAACTCGCAGCCACCGTCACAGTAGCAGCCTGACCTTTACCATCTATCACTTTACCATCTTGGTCGGTCACAGAACCTAAAGAACCATCTGGATTAAATGTCACATTAAAACTACCAGCAGCATCCGCAACATGATCCGCAGAACTACTATATCCATAAACACTCGCTGTCCATGAATACGGGTTATTCTGACTCTGTGACCATGTCAAACCAACTTGATAATCTTGACCATTTGATGTGTGCGCTGTTGCAGCAGGCGTCGAATATGTCTGAGGGGTCGCTTGATCTGTCGCCACAGGAACCGCACCAATAGGCCCAGATATCGATAATTGCGTGCTCTGCGATGCTTGCCCCTTATTAGCACCCAAACTCTTAAAATCATCTGCAAATGCCAACCATGCAGCATTCCCCGATGAACGCGCCAATGATTTAGAAGATGATGGATCTTGTGTCAGTAACTTCTTAACAACAGCAGGCTCATTCACAAGAGAATCTAAACCATATGAATCCAATACAACCGTTTCAACAGAGTAATTATTCATAAAATCACTTGCTGAATGAATTGAAGACGCTTCTTTTTCAAACCTCTGCAAAGAATTTATAGATGTAGGATCCGTTTTTAAATAACGTGCAGCCGCCTTCTGTTCATCTTTTTCAGCAGTAATATAAGTTGTAACTGGAGAAACACCATCAAGCCCTGACATAACCTATACCATCCCTCACTCTTTACATCACTTTACGTTATTCTTTATAGCATATAAAAATACGTGCGGTAAAATATCATCCTCATATACCAACACACGGACTAATAATGCTCATATTAGAAATACAAATTCTCATCGAAACAGTATTATCAGTTCTTCTCCTTATCGGCATTGCTCTCGCTCTCTATGCCTTTATCAACCTACATAGAATAAAAAAAGCACAAGAAAAACTCTCTTCCATAAAAAAAGAACTCAAAACCATCCTCTATGACGCAGAAAACGACCTCACCAAACTCAAAATTAAAAGCGACATCCTTAAATCATCAATACAAAAAACAATTGATAAATATGAAAAAGATTAACTCCCCTTCTTCATATTAAATAACTTCCTCTCCACCTTCACCGCAGATTTACCCCTCAACTGCCCCAATCTCCCCTCAAAAAGAGGCGTCTGCCCACATTGCAGCCTCACATTAATCGGCGTCCCCTTAACATGCGGAAACTTAATCAACGCACCAGGAGAGAGACCTAATATACGCGATAAAGAAATATACCTATCATCAAAAACCGCAGAAACCTCAACATCAGTACCCAAAATCTCAGAAATCAAATGATTCTCCCAAATAGAATCACTCCCCAATTGCTCACCCATAAATTGCTGCGATAACTGATCCCTCACAGGCTCTAACGTCGCATAAGGAATCAATAAATCAATATTCCCACTCCGATCATCCATATCAATATAAAAACGCGCCGTCACAACCGCATGCGAAGCACGTGCAATCGCCGCAAAGCGCGAACTCACCTCTAAACGCTCAAACGCAAATCTCACCTGACATACAGGATTAAAAGCCATAGATAAATCATTCAATATCATCTCTACAAGCTTCTCAATCAATCCCCTCTCAATCGCCGTATGCGCACGCCCCTCCACTCCAGCATGTCCAGAACCTTTCGGTCCACCCAATAAAATATCAATAATCGAATATGATAAAGATGAATCAACAATCGCTAAACCATAATTATTCCACTCAATCGCCTTAAAAACCGCAAATAAAGACGATGAGGGAACCGTACTCATAAAATCCCCAAACCTCATCGAACGTATACTATCAATCGTCACCTCAACATTATCATTCGTTATACTTCTTAACGTCGAGGACATCACCCTAATTAAACGCTCAAATATACTCTCCAATATCGGCAAACGTTCATAAGAAACAAATCCAGCCCTTATAACACGCTCTATCCCAGTCTCTTCAGACAAAGGCATACTGCCAGCAAACGCTTCCCCTAAAAAACTATCAATCGTAGACTGATCCAAAACCTCACCATCATCAGAAGAAACTTCCTCCCCAGAACCCTCCTCTACTTCATCAGCAGACATCAATTCACCCCTAATATACTAATCCAAAATTATCACTGGATCAAAAAATCAACAAAATATAAATTCTTCACATCAATCGGCGCAAATTCCACCCTCAAACGCCTCAAAATAGCCTCCCTCAAACGATAAATCCCATCCCCCTTAATATCTTCCCTCTGCGTCTCATGCAAATATGTATGCAACACATCCTGCACTATAAAAATCTTATCCTGCACCGCCTTCTCATCAGACGCTAAAACCTCAACCTTAACCTTCAACTTCACATATACCGCATGACCATCATCACTATCCAAATTCGATACCATCGATGGAACATCCAACATCACCAAATGCGGCGCATTAACCTTCTTAACACCCTTAACTCCACCACCATGCGTACCAGAAGAAAATATCTTATCCTTCTCTAAAAATAACCCTAATCCAACCAATAACAATAAAACAGGCAATATAATAATAATTAACTTCTTCTTACTCTTCTTCTCCACACCATCCAACGATACATCATCATCAACACCATCTTCAGATTCAGCCATAAATACCCCAAATAAAAATAACGTGCAGAGCTATAACACTCCGCACTCCAATATAACTACTAAGACTGCTTCATAGAAATCGTAGCCTGCAATAAATCATCCGCCGTCGTCACAACCTTCGTATTCGCAGAATACGCCTCCTGCGCAACTATCAACGCAGATAAATCACTCGTCAAATCAGTCGTCGATGACTCAACCTGCCCTACAGATAAGTTCCCAGTCCCATTGGCTCCAACCATACCCGTCATAGCATTACCAGAACTCGCTGTTGCCGTATAAGCCTGCCCATCGACCGCATTTAATCCATTCACATTAGCAAAATTTGACAACGCAACCTTCGCAACTAACTGTGTATCTCCATTATCAAACTGCGCCATCACACTCCCATCACTCGTAATCTCAACACCTTGGAAATTACCAGTCGAAACACTATCAGTCGTCAATGCCGTCGTATCAGTAGGCAAGCTCGCATCAGTCGATAATGACATATTACTCAAATCAACTTTATAACTCGTGCCACCAATATTCGCAGATAAATTATTTAACGAGGTACTATTACCACTCCCATCAGTAACAGCACTCACACTCCCATCACTATTAAATACCACATGATACAAATCCGACTGCGTCTCATTCGTATAGGGATTAATCATCTGCACTGTCCAAGTAGGTGGTGCTGAAGACACCTGCAGCCACTTCGCCGATGTATATTCCCCATTACTCCCAACCGATTCAGGCGAGGTCATATAATTCTGATTATCCCCAGTCGCCGTACCGATCTTCGTTACACCACCAACAGAAATATTATTCCCACTACCAACACTCACACTCGTAACACCGCTCACATTCGGATTACCAGTCGCAGACGTCATCACCGTGCCACTAGAAGAACCAATCGTCCCTAAATTCAACGTAACATTCTGCTCCGCACCATCATACTCCACAGGAATACTAATCTGTGCCTTAGAACCCGCTCCAGTCGTCATATTCCCAGATGGATCCGTAACACTCTTCATCGCACCATTAGAATCAAATGTCACAGTAGAAGAATTATTAGGCACTTCAACCGTATGCCCATCGCTACTATACGCATAAGCACTCACTGTCCAACTCAAAGGATTGCTCGTGCTCTGCTGCCACTTTAAACCCATCTCAAACGGCTGACCACTCGAATTATAAGCTGTTACTGCGGGCGTAGAATAAGTCTGTGGTGTATAAGAACTATCTGATAAACTTGCAGGTAACTTCCCAACCCCGCCACTCATCGTCAAAGTTGTTGTCTCTGTCGGACGAAACGAAATATTAGAAACATTCACCTGCGTTAAAGTATTATTCAAACTACCAGTTGAAGGATCAACCATATACCCGTCAAGATAATAACCACTGGTATTAACTAGATAACCATCCTTATTCTCATAGAACTCACCATTACGCGTAAAATACTGCTGCGGTGAAAAGGTTGTTGTCCCCGCCGTCGCCTGTCCAGATGGCTTCGAGACATTAAATAATCCATTCCCCGCAATCGTCATCGCCAATGAATCATTACTTGATGACGCCGTCCCTTGCTTATCTAAATGCTGAACCGTCACCGCAGAAACCGTCTGCGATATATCTCCAGCACCACCTCCGCCAACCAATGAACCAGCAACATAATTCTGAAACGCCGTACTATCAGCCTTATAACCAACTGTCTGACTATTCGCGATATTATTACTCAAATTCGTAAACGCCGTAGACTGCGCATTAATCCCACTCACCGCCGTCGATAACGCATTAAATACAGACATCCCTAATCCCTCTCGATAATTCTAAAATAAGATAGACATTTAAAATTTATGATATTATATAAATAATCATCTATCCATCTAAAGTCAAAAATTATTATGTCTGATCTCTCTTCTTCTAATAATGGTGTAGATATATTAACACTGGCAGAACGCCGTTTAAAATGGTTAGAAAAAAGACAAACGACACTTGCTGGAAATGTCGCTAATGTAAACACACCAGGATATAAGCCTAAAGATATCACACCATTTCAAGGTGTCCTTAATCAACATAACGCTATTACATTAAACCAAACAAACCCTAAACATATGGTTGGTGTTGGAGAAGGTATTCGTACAATTCGTAAAGGTGGTATCTCATCACCTGATAAAAACGAAGTTGATATAGAAGAAGAATTAGAAAAAGTAGCCTCCAATAATGACCAACAACGCTTAGCAACCAACTCATATTCTATCTATGATTCTATGTTTTCAATCGTTCTAGGAACGGATAAATAAAAATGGATTTAAATAATACACTCAACATCTCAGCAGATGGAATGCAAGTACAGGCAGAACGCCTTAGAATTGTATCAGAAAATCTTGCCAATAAAGATACAACAGGCTCAACACCAGGTGCCGATCCATATCGTAGAAAAATTATTACATTTCAAGAAACATTAGACAAACAAACAGGTTCTTCGAGCGTACATGTTAAAAATATCAGCAAGGATCAAACTCCCTTTGAAATGAAGTATGATCCTTCACATCCTGCAGCCAATAAACAAGGCTATGTTAAAATGCCTAATGTTAACGAAATGGTAGAAGTCATGGATGTTCACGAAGCACAACATGCATATGAAGCCAATCTAAATACAATGCAGATTACACGCTCCATGCTCACGCGAACTATCAACTTAATGAAATAATTACCAATAAGCACCCTCAACATGCCTTGGCTGATTACCACCAGGATCTGCATTAGGTGACCAAGCACTCCAATCCCATAAGGCGGTATCTCTTCTATTTTCTGCAGACATATCGTTAATATTAGGTAAATTTATCGGCTTCATCGCACGCTTTTCTTTATTTGCTTTCTCTTGCGCTACAGCAATACGCATCTTAATAAAATTACTAAAAGCAGTTTTAGACCCCATATAAACACATCCACAACCAATAGGATCTGCATATAAGAAAATCATCCCCAAAGATGATGGTCGATATGTAAGATATCCAGGAGGCAACTGATTCATCATCGCATAACGCGCTGTGGTATCTGCAAAATGAGCCACAAACCCTGCCTGAGAGAGTTCAGTTCCCATATTTAGATATGGGCTCGCAGGGGACGAACATGAAGCAAGAGCTAGGAAAGCAAAAAAATTCGCTATCTTTTTCATAAGATTAAATATCACTTTTTACAGCTAATGCCTGATGCGTATTATTCAACTTATTATATTCTCCCAAAGTATTATAACCATAATTAGCTTCATTTTCTTCAGGAACAAGAAGTATTTTTAAAACCTTATTTTGTGTCTCTATTGTTGATTCTAATAAAATTCTATTTTTTTCGGATAAAATATTAAATTCTTCAAAAAGATTTTTGAATTTATCTCTATCATCAAAAATAAATTTATTCTCTTTTATTAAAGAAAGATTTTCTTCTAACAGCTGAATAAGTTTTTTCTTTGAAGGAAAATTTTCAACCACTTTTTCTAAATTCCCATTTAAGAGGAAATTATTTTCCTTCTCCAAACAAAAAGAAACTTCTTTTAATGAAGAAAAAACTTTCTCTTGTAAATTCTTAACCATTTTGAGACGCCTTTTCCTGCATTTCTAACATTTTTTTATACACACTATCCGCAAGACCAATCCCACCATTATTAGCAATTTCTTTTCCTAACTCTGTCACTTGTAAGGAACGAAATTGCTGCTCCGCTTCACCACCACCAAACATATTTTTAGACATATCAATTGTATCAAACATTGGTTTTAAAAGCTCACTCATTGTAACACCCTCAAAATCCTTAGCGGCTTGATGAACATGCTCTAAAAAATTATCATCTTTTTCCATAGGAACCGCCTCTTTTGCAAAAGAAGGCGTATGAGAAAATAATGATTGTCCAACTTTATCCATCTATCTGACCTCCAAATCTGCCTGCAAAGCACCATCTGCTTTAATACCTTGCAAAATACCAATCATATCACGTGGACCTACTCCTAAAGCATTCATTCCCGCAACTAAGCTTGCCAAAGTCGGCCCCTGCCTTAAAATCCCCAAACGATTATTACTATCAGTTGTTACACCAGCTTGTGTTCTCGGAACAACCACAGCTCTCCCGCCATTTGAGAACGGTCCTGGTTGAGAAACCTCAGGTGTCTCAGTAATTTGTATTGTTAAATTCCCTTGTGCAATAGCAACTGTACTAATCCTTACATTATCACCCATCACGATCGTACCAGTTGCTTCATCAATAATCACTTTCGCCATTGTATCTGGCTCAATCATCAAATCCCCAATACGATAAAGTGTCTGTATAGGATCTCTATGAGAGAGATTAATTTCAATCGTTCTTGGATCTTCAACCTTCGCCATACCACGATGAATATGGGCATTAATTGTATCTGCAATGCGATTAGCTGTTGTAAAATTCGGATTATGCAAAGAAAGATGTATAATCCCCCCCGCCCCTAAATGCACAGGAACTTCACGCTCTACCACGCCTCCATTTGCAATATGACCACTCGTAGGGATATTACGTGTCACATTAGCACCTCTCCCCCCTGCAGCAAATGCATTTGTCACAAGAGAACCTTGCGCGACCGCATAAACTTCACCATCAGCAGCTTGAAGGGGTGTTACCAACAAAGTCCCTCCTGTCAAATCAGGCGCATCACCAACGGCAGAAACAGTAACATCAATATGTCCTCCGCCATGAGAAAAAGGGGGCAAAGTTGCTGTAACCATGACAGCGGCAACATTATGGGTTTGTAACTGAATTTCACGATCTCGAATATTAACCCCTAACCTATTTAACATACTAATAAGGGTCTCACGTGTGAAAATCGTATTTGTGAGGCGATCTCCCGTACCTCTTAAGCCAACAACAAGACCATAACCAACCAATTGGTTATCTCTCACGCCTTCATAATCAACAATATCTTTTATCCGAACCTGCATCCCAGATGAGAGCGCATAATCAATCGGAACAACAAGTAAAAAACCAACAATTAAAAAAAACAATTGTGTACATTTTAAAAGGAAATTTCTTTTAAAAAAAACACACATATTCAACCATTCATGTAAGAAATTATAATATAAGACTTATTATAAACAAAATTACTATAATTCTAATATTTTTTTTCATTTATAGCAAAAAAAATGCTTCCAGAAAAACTGGAAGCATTTTCTCATTGCAAAAGAACCTTATTAGCCTTGGAAAAGCTGAAGGATATTTTGTGACTGACTATTAGCAATTGAAAGTGATTTAATCGCTAATGATTGTTTTGTTTGAAGTGATGTAAGCTTTGCGCTTTCTGCAGACATATCAGCATCTGTCAATGCACTGATACCGTTATTAAGGTTATCAGAGATTGTTTGACCATAGCTAGACATGTTGTTGATCATTGTTGTTGCAGCACCGATTTGACCTGTAACAACTGTCATTGCATCGATAGCTTTGTTAACAATGCTTAACATTGCTGTTACACCATCTGAACCAGCAAATGCACTATTTGCAATGCTTGCTTGACCTGTTGCTGAATCTACAGTCAAGAAGACGTTGCTTGTAGGATCTGTGTTTGCTGTGCTACCTGATGTAAGACCCAACATGTCTGTTAATGTTGCGCCAGAACCACCTGTCAAAGAACCAACAGTAGATGAGAAGTTGCTAATACTTGATGTATCACCACTTAAGCTTGTTACGAATGTATAAGAAGAGCTTGTGATACCATTACCATCGTTTGTGCCAGCAGAAAGAAGGTTTACACCGTCATATGTTGAGTTACGTGCAAGTGAATCAATGTTCTTCAAATCAGATGTAATCTGAGCAGAAATTCCACCGAGTGCAGAACCATCATTCTGGTTGTTACCAATTGTTGTAACAAGGTTCTTAACATCCTTAAGAGTATCAAGGATCTGATTAGAAGCCGTATTTGCAGAACCAACAACCTGTGCAGCAAAAGAAAGACCATCATTCACAGCTGCCTGACCAGAAACGTCACCATCAAGTTGCTGAGAAATACCGAATGCTGCAGAACCGTCAGAAGCGTTTGCAACTTTCTTACCTGTTGATACAGCGTTATTTGTTGCTGATAATTGTGCTTGTGTCGCATTAAGTGTTTCAAGAGCGACATAAGATGAAGCATTGTTATTAATAGAAAGTGTCATTTTAATCTTCCTAAAAAGGTGACGCTCATGTGAGCTTTTATCTGATAAAAACTAATAAGCATTAAAAAGGTTAACAGAAGGTAAACAATAAAAATATTTTTGCATTTTTTTTAAATTATTTTACGTCCCACCAAAACTACGCACTAATCCACCTGCAACCATTTCCCAACCGTCAACCATAACAAAGAATATCAACTTAAATGGTAACGAGATCGTAGCAGGTGGCAGCATCATCATACCCAAACTCATAAGAACGCTTGAGACTACCAAATCAATAACAAGAAAAGGTAAATAAAGTAGAAATCCCATCTCAAAACCACGACTTAGCTCGCCAATCATAAAAGCAGGCATTACAACACGCCACGGCATTTCAGCAGGATTATGCGGCGGAGTTAGATTCGCCAAATGTAGAAAAGTTGCAATATCTGCAGGGCGTGCATTATGTAGCATAAAGACTCTAAAAGGCTCTGCTGCTGCTTTTAAACCAGCCAAATCATCAATTTGGGCATTCATCATCGGAAGAATACCATGAACCCATGATTGCTCTAAAACAGGCTGCATAACAAAAAAGGTCAAAAACAATGCGAGCCCAACTAAAACCGTTGTTGGTGGTGTTCCTTGTGCACCAATAGCGCCTCTTAAAATTGAAAGCACAACCACAATACGCGTAAAAGCAGTCACCATAACAAGAAGGCTTGGTGCCAAAGACAGAACCGTTACTAAAGCCATTAATTGTATTAAACGGCTTGTTGTTCCAACATGCCCAGCGGCAGAACTTCCAAGGTCAAGAGTCAAAGATTGTGCGTAAGCATCTTGTACAAAAAATGATAGACCAAACAAAAATATAGAAAATAAATAAAGATATTTCTTATTTTTTGATAAAAACATAAAGATGCTTCTTTCTAAATTAAACACTCATTTTATAGGCTTTTTGATAGGCTTTTTGAACTATCCTCTTCTTGGTCTTCTACCCATCCCAAGAAAACATCATTCCCCCCTCCAATCAACAAAAGCCCAGATTTATTTTGATAAGAGATAAGAATAACCCGCCGCTTCTGATCCAATATAAGAGAATCTTTAATTTTTAAATCCTTCTCGGATTTTTTTCTTAAAGGAGAACGAAAAAAATATACAAGACAATAACGACACACCCATATAAGGAGAATAACGACAAATAATGCAAAAAGAATATTTAAATATTCTCCCCACAAACTATGAGCGTGTCCCATATAATTAATTTAGCCTTTATTAGGCGATGGTGTTGCTGAAATAATTTCAGTCATTGTTACACCTATATGATTATCATCAACAACAACAACCTCACCACGTGCGATCAATCTATTATTGGCATAAATATCAACAGCATCACCAAGCTTTTTATCTAACTCAACAACCGCACCACGCCCCAACTTTACAAGCTGAGAAACAGGCATGGTTGCCGTCCCAATCACCGCGGTAATACGTACAGGTATTTCATAAAGTGCTTCAACTGTACTTGTTGATTTCTCTTCTTTCTCAGAAACTTGTGCTTCATGCGATGACTCTTGAGATTCTGTAGCAAAATCTTCTAAATTAATTTCACCCTCTTCTGATTGAGAATCCTGAGAATCCATTGTTTCATTATCAATATTTTCTTTATTCTCTTGGTTATCCATATCATCCATACTCATTTATCATCTCCTTCGCCCATCATATCATCTTTCTGCAGTTCTCCCCTTCTCTGTGCTACAAGAGAAAAAACTGAATCACGTATTTTTTGGAAAACGCGCTTTTTCCATTCATCAGAACTTAATATAAAAATACTATTTTGAGAAACAACTTTAAATTGCCCCTTTATATCATCTTTACATAATTCAAATCTAACATTTTCATGCTTATCTAAAGATGCCTCCAAGATCTTTTTATCATCTGCACAACATTTAATAACTATTTCTTCTTCAGATTCTTTAATAAATTCTATTAACTCCTGCAAAATATTATTTTTTATGCCCCGTAACTCCTCTTCAGGTAACTCAAGAATCTGTTCTACAAATTCATTAAAGAAATCAAAAAAGAGATTCAAAATCTCATTTAATTTATCTCTAAATTTATTATCACAGATAGAAATTTCCTTAGGAATTGTCTCTATTATCTCATCATAATGTTTTTTAAGACTATTTTCTAACCTTATTTCTGTCTCCTTAACGCCATTATTATAAGATTCCTTCTTAATCTCTTCTAACTCTTCTTCAGTAAGATGATGTTTCTTCTCAAGAAAGACGATATTCTCTTCAAATACATCCTCAGAATGTGAAGCAATATCGACCTTCTCTTCTCTCTTATTAGGCTGCGGATCATTAAAATCTTCTAAATCAGGTAATTTATTATTTGGCATATATCAGCACTTATTCTTAGGTAATAAACTCATCTGATGAATCTCCACCAGAAAGTTCAATTTCACCATTATTCGCCAGATTTTTGATTGTTGCAACGATTGCCGCTTGCGCTACATCAACATCTTTTACCTTTACAGTGCCTAATGCTTCTATTTCTTCACGCAACAACCCTCCTGCACGCTTAGACATACATTGAAAGAACATATCACGCACTGTTTCCGAAGCACCTTTTAAAGCCATAGGCAGAAGATTTCTATCTATCTCATTGACAATCCGCATGAGAGATTCTTGAGGAACTTTCCTAATATCATCAAATGTGAACATAAGAGATTTGACCTTCTCCATATCATCATGGTTCTTCTTATCCATAATTTCTGCAAGACGGGTCTCTGTTTTACGGTCAAAACTATTAAATACTTCTGCCAAGAGCTCATAGCTATTACGGCGTTTAGAACGCCCTAATGTTGCGATAAATTCTGTCCGTAATGTTGATTCAACAGTATCAAGAACATCTTTTTGAACATTATCCATATGCAGCATACGCATCATAACATCAGCTGCATAATCATCGGGCAATAACGTAATGACATTCGCTGCATGAGATGGCTGCAATTTACTTAAGATTAAAGCCGCAGTCTGTGGATATTCATTTCTTAAATAATTAGCCAAAACAGTTTCAGAGACATTATCTAATTTCTCCCACATTGTCTTACCAACAGGTCCACGAATATCTTCCATAATTCGTTCAACCTGATCTTGTGGTAAGACCCTTTTTAATAAATCCTCTGTTGTTTCAAAAGATCCTATTAGTCCATGAGAAAGATTGACGACATTTGAAAATTCGCGACAAACAGCTTCCAAAACATCAACCTTTACCGCACCAAGATTGGCCATTGTCACAGATAATTCTCTAATTTCATCCTCATGCAATTGCTGCAAAACATCCGCAGCTTTTTCTTTTCCTAATGCAAGGATGAGGATCGCAGCTTTTTCTTTCCCTCCAATCTCAGCAAGGATATTCTCAGGCATAATTAACCTCTTGTCTTTTTAACTTCGGAATCAGCAAGCCAATTACGAATAACAGATACAGTGGCCCCTGGGCTATTTTCAACATGACGGCGTACATCATCCAAGATATTTTCTCTGACATCACCTTCAACACCATCAACACTAATGCGTTTAGACGCTTCTCCTGAAGAAATAATATTCCCCTCAGCATCACGTACAGGCTCACCATCCTCTCCAATAGCAGCGCTACCAGGTGAGGAAGATCCTTCACCGCCTTTTCTAGATCCAGCATCTTGTTGAGAAGATTCTGCTCTGCCTTCTCCATTACTATTCTCATTCTCTTCTGCAGATGCTTCAATACTTCCACGACGACGCATAGCCCACAATGCAATAAAGAGCGCACCAAGAACAAGAACAACTGGAATAATCCATTCTGCAATATAAATGAGTGTATTACGATTAAAGAGACTCTCTTCATCAGCATGCGCTCCCATCGTATCTGGAAGAAAACGCATGGAAACGACATTAACCTTATCACCTCTATTTTTGTCATATCCTATAGCAGTTTCAGCAAGCATCGTAATTTGTTTAATTTGATCATCACTGAGAGGCTTCCATACCTCTTTGCCCGTTTTATCTTTCGTAAGCGTGCCATCAACCATCACAGCAAGGCTAATTCTTGCTACTCTTGGGCGTGTTTGATGTGTGACTTTGACCTTTTTACCTATTTCGTAATTATCTGTCTCATCACTACGGTCATCACTTGATCCTGTCTTATTTTGGTTCGCATTCGCATTTGGAAGATTATTTGCGACACTCGTATTCGGATTTGATTCTGTATTAACACTTTTTTCAGAACTTGTTTGCTGCGATCGTAAGACCTGTTGATTAGGGTCGTAGCTTTCCTCTGTCTCATGAACCTCATTTGTATCCATAACAACAGAAGCTTTTGCACGAACATGCCCACTTCCTAATGTCGGAACAAGCATATCCTCAACAGCTTGCGCCAATCTTTGTTCTTCTGCAAATTGGATTTTATCCATCGTTGAAGCAAGACCCGCTGCACTATCCGGGTCTCCTGGGCGTGCTAGAACATCCCCACGCGTATCAACGATTGAAATATTTTGTGGTCTTAATCCTGGAACAGCTGCTGCAACAAGATTTTGTATCGCCTGAATAGCATCGGCGGAAATACGCCCTGCGCGCCCAATATCAAGAACAACACTCGCTTGAGATGGGTTCGTTTGTGTAGAAAAGAGATCTCTATGAGGGAGAACAAGATGAACCCTAACATTACGCACCCCTTGCAATAGTCGAATAGAGCGCTCTAACTCCCCTTCCATTGCACGTGTTTCATTAATATTTTGTTCAAATTGCGTACTGGTTAAAGCCTCGCCTTTATCAAAAAGTTCATACCCTACAGCACCACCACTCGGCAAACCATCTTTTGCCAATAATAAGCGCGCACTCGCAACCTGTGATTTTGGAACATAAATACGCGTTCCATCAGCACTTGTTTTAGATTGAATATGCGACTTAGAGAGGTCATCGACCATCTCAGCAGCTTCATTTAAGTTAAGATCGCCATAGAGAAGTGACATATTCTGAGAGCTCCCTTGGAACCCCAGAAAACCAATTGCCGCAAACACTAGAACAGCAGCAATCCCTAATGCCAATAACTGCTTACGCCCTAGCCCCTTCAAACCATCCAATATCTTCTGCATGTAAAACGCTATCTTGCGACAAAACAAGAGTGAGAGGGCACATTATCCTCCGGTCGTCTAAACATTCATAACCTCCGCAGTTAGGCTAGCTACTACCCTACAATTTCACTCAAAGCAATCAAGAGAGACGAAATAATTGATAAAATCCCTCTATGGAATATAAGAATTAGTCGGTGGAATCTTATTAACAGGCAAATTCAACCTTTGTGCATTCTGATCTTGCGTCAATCCAGTCGGCCCCTCAGCAACTTCATGAGCAACATTAGGCATTAAATCTGGTCTACTCCAACAATCAACCCCATTCCAACTTTGCGTACAATATGGTTGCGGAACTGGCGGTCGTGCTGGCGGTGCACACCAATCTTCTCCTTCTTGAATATATCCTGCACTACATTCTCTTCCTATCAAACGACTAACAGCATAATCTGGAGAACAAGCAGAAACCAGCCCCCCAACCATACTTAAAATCAATAAGGTCTTTTTCATCTTATACTCTACCCTCTCCTAATCTCTACATAATTATGAAATTGTTACAATTGTTTTTACGCGTGCACGTGGATAAACTTCTGACTGTGATAAAACAGATACGGATGGTCTTACCCGCTCAACAATCGCCCGCATAGACTCTCTAAGAGGTGACGATACAACCACAACTGGCGCTTCCCCTCTCGCTGAAACCTTTAAGAAGGCATCTCTTAATTTCGTCACAAAATTATTCAACATTGTCGGCGGCATTGCTAAGCGCCTATCATCGGGCGCCCCTGTTAAATGATTAAGAAACTCGCTTTCCCATTCCGATGAAAGAACAATCATAGGAATATAGCCAGCTGACCCTACAAGCATATTACAAATTTGCCTCGAAAGACGCATTCTCACATGGGAAGTAAGTGCATTTACATTACGTAACCCCATAACACTCCCTTCTTGAATACTCTCAAGTATTGTAGGCAAATCGCGGATCGATATACGTTCTGCAAGCAAAGATTGCAGTACACGTTGCACTGTACTTAAAGTCACTTGTGATGGAATAAGATCATTAACTAATTTTTGCTGCTCACGTGGCATATCATCAAGCAAACCCTGTGTGGCAACATAAGTCAAAAGATCTGGTAAATTTTGACGAATAATTTCGCTCAAATGCGTGACAATAACACTGGCAGGATCAACAATTGTGCAACCTTTTGCTGTCGCTTGATTTTTTATAGAAGGATCAATCCATATTGCAGGCAAACCAAAAGCTGGTTCCTTTGCCTGCTCTCCAGGTAAATCAGGTATATTCCCCATAGGGCGCATCGCCATTAATTTACCTGGCTTAACATCTCCAGAACCAACCTCAATTTCCTTCATTTTTACAACATAATGCTCCGATGCAAGGAGAATATTATCTTGGATACGAATAGGCGGGGTAATAAAGCCCATCTCAGAAGCAATTGTTCTCCTTAAAGATTTAATCTGCTCTGTTAATTGAGAATTTTCGCCATCTGTTAATGGCAATAATCCAAAACCCAACTCCAATCTTAGAAGATCCAATTTCAACACTTCTGAAATAGGTGCAGAAGTTGGTGCTTGTGCAACCGTTGCCTCACCATCAATATCTTCTTCTAAAACAGGATTTTTATATCGAACCCAAGCACCTATTCCTGCTGCAATCCCTATTCCTAAAAACGGCAATGCAGGTAAACCAGGCATCAAAGCAAATAAGCATGATAATCCTGCCGCCAAAGCCAATGGTTTTGAATTGCCGCCTAATTGCTTAACCAGCGTCACATCAGCCGAACCATCTGTACCGCCCTTTGTTACAACAATACCCGCAGCAGTAGAGACTAAAAGTGCAGGTATTTGCGATACTAAGCCATCACCAACAGTTAAGGTTGTAAAAGTGCTTGCTGCTTCACTTAAAGGCATATCATGCCTTAAAATACCAATCGTAAGACCACCAACAATATTAATGGCTGTGATAATAATACCCGCTATCGCATCACCTCTTACGAATTTCGCTGCACCATCCATCGATCCATAAAATGCACTCTCATCCTCTAATTCTTTTCTCTTCTTCCTTGCTGTTCTTTCATTAATAGAACCAGATGATAAATCAGCATCAATCGCCATTTGTTTCCCAGGCATCGCATCTAAGAAGAAACGTGCAGCAACCTCAGCAATTCTCCCCGAACCCTTTGTGATGACCATAAAATTCACAACAAGCAAAATACAGAAGACAATGCCACCAATAACAACATCGCCCCCCATCAAGAACCCACCAAAAGCCGCAACAACATGCCCAGCGGCATAAGTTCCTTCACTCCCATGGCTTAAAATGAGACGCGTTGTTGCAATTTCTAATGAAAGCCTTAAAAGCGTTGTCAAAAGCAGAAGTGTTGGGAAAGAGGTAAAATCTAGAGGTCTCTCAAGAAACAAAGCAACCATCAACACCAAAACTGACGAGGTAATAGATAAAGCCAAACCTGTATCAAGGATTAATGTCGGAAGCGGTAAAATCAAAATAGACAGAAGAAGCACAACACCCAGAGCAAGGCCAATATCTGTGCCAGGAATAAAAGAACGCCAAGGCAAATGACGCCAACCTGCATTTTTCAGAAAATCTGCAGATATTTTGAAACTCTTAGAACGTGATGCAATTTTACGCCGTGCTGCTGCCGCTGTTTCAGCTATTTTATTATTCCCATTATGTTTCTTAACAGGGGCGCCATTGGTTGAACTCAAAGAAAGCTCCATTTATAATAAAATTTTAATAGAGGAGTAATGCTTAATTATAAACTTTTTTTATAAAAAATAGAATACTCATCAGACCTCTTATTCTTTATCACCATCTCAATATATTCCAACAAACGCGAAAGAAAGATCATGCCTCATAATAACACCACACCTCCAAATAATGCTAAAATTGATGTCCAAGCATTAAAAAGCTATTTAAGTTTTTATCCAACCAAAGAACAAATTATAGAAGTTTGCGGTAATCTCTTTAAAAGAGGTCATAATGATATCGCAGTCCATCTTGCCTTACATGCGGCCTCCCAATATCCTGACAATGCAGAATTAAGCATGACTGCCGCTGCACTTATCTCATCCTTTACAGCTGAACATAAAATCATTGCATCATTATTAAAAAATATTCTTCGCATACAACCTCATAATATACAGGTAAAAATATATTATGCCGATTCACTCATGGGCGCTGAATTCATTGCTGAGGCCTGCGAAATATATGCCGAACTTATTGCAACACAACCAGATAAACAAGAAAAATTATGTGAACATATTTCTAAACAACTCTTAGATGCAGGCTACCCTCAAGAAGCCTATCAAATTTTATCATATTGGTTTTCAGAAAATAAAAACAAAAATAATGCTGCCTTATCAAATAATATGGCTTGTGCATTAGTGCGCCTAGAACGTTCTAAAGATTCCATCCCTTGGTATGAAAAAGCTCATAAAGAAGCACCAGACAACCCAATGATTCACACAGGATATGCCATTGCTCTCCTCAAAGCATTTCAATATGAAACAGGATTTCAAGAATTCGTAAAGCGCACTCCCTCAACAGGCAGTAATAAATGGTGGTTTATGGATCTGCCACGCTTAGGACGCCAAAATATTGAAGGCAAAAAGATCATTCTTTATCAAGAACAAGGATTTGGCGACAGCTTACAATTTATTCGTTTTGTTCCAGAACTCGTCAAAAAAGGTGCGCAACGCATCACCATCGCAGTGCCCTTTCAACTTAAAAGATTCTTATCATTATCTTACGCCGATATTGCAGAAATTGACGTACAAGAACTTTCTTTTGTTAATGCAGCCATCCCACATTGCCCCAAAGATATTGGCTATCATTATGCAGCACCTATTCCCGACCTCCCTTATATTGCCAATATTAGAAGTAAAGAGGATCTCCTTCATTGCGCCCCCCCTCCTTATCTTAAGACAGATAAGCTTGATGTTGAGAAATATGCCAATCTTCTCCCTCAAACAACTTTACCTAGAATAGGATTAGTTTGGGCTGGTGAAAGGCGCTTTAATTCAGAAGAAGTTTCTGTAGATAAACGCCGATCCACAACCCTTAAAGATATGATGACAGCACTTTCTCCAATTGAAGCTTCTTTCATCAATATCCAAGTGGGAAAACCAAAAGAAGAGCTTAAATTATGGGAAGGTCAAACTATTTACGACCCTATGGAGCATGTAAAAGATATGGCTGATACAGCAGCTCTTATGGAAAATATTGATCTTCTTATTTCTGTTGATACTTCCCCTGTCCATATCGCAGGAAGTATAAATTGTCCCGTTTGGATGATTAGTCGCCGTGATGCTTGTTGGCGCTGGGGCGACAATGAAAAAGACTCACCATGGTATCCACAAATTAAAATCTTCCGTGCTAAAGAAAAAAGTTTCATACCCATCATGAAAGAAATGAAAATCGCACTCGAAGCATGGATTAAAGAATGGAAAAAACAATAAATTAATTTGATATTCTTTAGCGCCCTTTGCACCCTTTAATGCAAAGGTGATGCCAGCATTACAGGTGATGCACGATAAGATGCTAAATCTCTTCCTTTTGCCGTAATATGATGCGGTGGAGGAAGAGAAGCATAATGACTATTACCTACAAAAGGATGAAAATCATGCACGATATTGCCATTATAATGCGAAATAGGCGATGAGACACTATAAAGCCCATTAGGAGCATGATGAAAAGTAACATTATTCTTTCTTTTATTCACTTCAGAAAGATTTTGCGGCGTTGCCCAAGCCTCTAAAACCTTCCACTGATAAGGCGTTCCAATATCTGGTGTCTGAGAATGGTAAGCGGCCGCCGCGCGTGGCCAACTCCCCGTATGATTATACATTTGAACTAAGAAATTCCCCGCATAACGAGCATTCTGCAAAGGCTCAAACGCCATCTCTAAAGAAGAAAAAGCATCAGGATGCTGCTGTAAATTAATTTGCATACATCCAACATCAATCGAATGAATGCCATTTGCCTGAAACGCCCTCACAGCACTAATAGCTTCTTCTTTTGACGCATAATAATGTCCTTGCCCCGAAGCAGTAACCGTCCAAGGCCAAGGCCTTACCAATCCATCACTTTCTAAGCGTCCACTCTCAACGCGCCCCATTGCTTGTAAAAATTCATTAGGAATATTTAATTCCCTTTCTGTTTGCTCAATAGACGCCATACATAAAGAAGATTCAGGAGAACGCGCCATGCAAATTTTCAATTCTAAAAAATAACAATTGATTGAAAAAAAGCACAAAAATAAAAAATAACCTAATCCTTTATTTCTACTTAAAAAAATATTAATAATATTTATATCTAATATATAAAACATAAATAATATTATCTTCTCAAAAAAACAAACTATTCTTGCTTCTTACATAAATAATAATTATAAAAATTACCATAATAATGACAAGAACATATTGAAATCATGCCACAATTAAGCCTTAAAAAGGCATAATTTAAGAGTAAAAAACATCCATAATGAAAATCTCTTCTAGATTACAAAAAAATTTTAGAGTATATTTCAGGAACTATTTTTTAAATTATATACAAGCCAGATCTATTCTCAAAGAAATATCTTTAGAAAAGATAAAGGCTTAAGCACAAAGGAAGTTTAGTTCACAATGCTACAATGGCTTAATAGAGACGCTCCCTTCAGAGCAAAAACCAAAGCGATGATGCTCTTCTTAGTAGTATGGATTTTCATATGGATGATCATCACTGCTATTGGTTATTATATGCATGTTAGTGAAGGTCATTCTTTCCTTATCAGTGCTTTAGCACTCATTTCTAGCCTTATCAGCGTCCTTATTGTTTGGGGGCTCTTACTTAATAATACCGTTGTTCCAATGGAAACACTCGTCTTTAGAGTTGGTGAACGCCTTGTTCGCGGAGAAATAGACGAAAATATTCCATATATTAATAATAAAGATTGTACTGGTCGCCTTGCACGTATCATGGTTGGCTTTGCTCAAAAACAAGCAGATCTTAATGAAAGCCAAGCACAACAAGCAGAGCAACAATCAAGCCTTTCTGAAGCTTTTGAAAATGCGCGCAAACGTGATGAACAAAATCACGAAGTTATTCGCATGCTTGGAAGTGCCCTTAATGATGTTGCTTCAGGTGATTTGAATTCACGTATTACAAATTCTGTTTTCGATGGCGAATTTTCTGCGCTTCGTGAATCATTTAATAATTCTATTTCAAGACTAAATGCAGCTGTTCGCACAGTTATTAATAACTCAGAACTTATTGCAACAGGTGCTAGTGAAATTGCAATCGCTTCAGACGATCTTGCAAAACGTACAGAAACACAAGCAGCTAATTTAGGTCAAATTACTGCTGCAGTGCGCAATATCACAGATGGCGTTCGCAATACAGCGCAGCTTTGTGCTGAAGCAAGCGAAGAAACACAGCAAGCAATGGATATGATCCGCTCTGCAACAAGCGTTATGCAAAAAACGGTTGAAGCAATGGATCGCATTAAGGATTCTTCTGATTCTATCGGAAATATCATCTCTGTTATTGATGGTATTGCGTTCCAAACCAATGTTCTTGCCCTTAACGCAGGAGTTGAAGCAGCACGTGCTGGTGACGCTGGGCGTGGCTTTGCTGTTGTTGCGCAAGAAGTTCGCTCTCTTGCTGAACAATCTGCAAAATCAGCTAATGAAATCAAACGTTTAATTTCTGTCTCTACAGACCAAGTAAGTAAAGGTGTTGAACTTGTTCAACAAACAAGCCGCTACCTTTCTGAAGTCACTGGTAAAACAGAAAATGTTGCAAAACGTTCTGGTGAAATTTCTCGCGCAACACAAGATCAAACTGTCAGCCTCTCCGATATCACCTCTTCACTTGGTGATATGGACCAAATGACACAACAAAATGCTGCAATGGTTGAAGAAACAACCGCTGCAAGTCATAACCTCACATCTGGTACAAAAACACTTGAACAAACACTAAGCCAATTTAGTGTTGGTGAACGTAAAGAATTCATAAGCCACAATCAGAAAAGCTACATTCCACAAAAGAAATCTAAACAAATCGGACATATTCCAACAACATCCTCTGACCAAGGTTGGGAAGAATTCTAATGTCTGCTAATTTATCTGAGCAGACAAATAATATGATGACCTCGCAACAAGAGGTCATCATTCTTCCTGCTCGTTTAGATAGTTCCGAAGCAAGCCCTCTAAGAGACCTTCTTTTAAAAAAAAGAAAAGAAACACCGGGCAAAGAAATTATATTAGATGCATCAGAAGTCAGCTATATTGGCGGTCTATGCTTGCAAATCATCCTCTCAAGCCACTATCCTATTAAAGGAATATCTCCAAATCTTGAGAAATCCCTTAAGAATTTTGGTTTTGATACGTCCCTAAAACCATTAAATCAGGAGTAAACAATGAGCCAAGAGACAATAAGAATCTTAACAGTAGATGACTCTCGTACCATGCAAGGGATGCTTCGCAAGGCGTTAGAAACAGTCGGCTATGATATCATTCAAGGTAATGACGGTGTTGAAGGATTAGAAGTGCTTCAAGCTGCTGACCCAAAACCTCATGCGATTATTACTGATATCAATATGCCGCACATGAATGGTTTTGAGCTAATTGAAGCAATCCGCAAATTAGACCAATATAAACATATTCCAATCATCGTTCTCACCACAGAAAGTGATCCAGAGAAAAAAGCACGTGCGCGTGAAGCTGGCGCCACAGGCTGGATTATTAAGCCCTTCAATTCAGACAGTCTTGTTGCTGCAATTCGTCGAGTAACAGCATAAGATTTAAGGACATCAAAATGAATGGCGATATGGACGATATTTTACAAATTTTCTTCCAAGAATGCGATGAACAGCTTCAGGAATTAGAGCGCGGACTTACCTTATTATCAGAGGGCACTACGGATGTAGAAACGATTAATGCTATTTTTCGTACTGTCCATTCTATTAAAGGTGGTGCTGCTTCATTCGGTCTTGATAATTTAGTGCATTTTGCTCATATTTTTGAGAATGCATTAGATGGTTTGCGCTCTAACCATATCGCCGCAACACCTGCAACAATTAACATCTTCTTAAGAGCAATGGATGTTTTGAGTGACCTTGTTATTGAGGCGCAAAATGGTCCATCTGTTGAGCAGAAACGCATTGCAGAAGCACAAAAATATCTAGAGGGACTTCTCCCTGATCATAAAAGAACAACACCTCCAGATAATATCCCAGATGATTTCGTTCCTGTTTCAATCGAATTTGATTCCAGTGATTTTGATTTCTCAGGCGATGATTCTGAAGATGTAAATGATGATGACAAAATACTTGTCAAATTCACACCACAAGCTGAACTCTATCAACGTGGTGATGATGCGAGAAACATCCTCATTGGTTTACAAGAACTCATCTCTCTTGATGAAAACAACTTAACTGTAAGCTGTGATATTTCTCAACTTCCTGCTCTAGAAGATATTTCACCAGAAAAATCTTATCTATCATGGGATATTATTCTTCCTGGTCATGTTGCTAAAGAGAGTATTAGCTCGGTTTTTGACTGGGTTAATGACGCCTGTGAATTTACAATCTCTGATATAAAGATTGAAAAACAGTCAAACCCCCCTAAAGAAGCGCCTCAAGAATCTTCAGAAAATACAGATATTTCTGGTTTTGGTCTTTTTGAAGAAGAAACAGTAACACCAACAGCAGAGGAAGAAAAAAAAAACATAATTCCTGAAGAAACACCACAAATTGTAACACCTAATTCTGTAAGTTCTATAGAGCAAGAAACCACAGAACTTCCATCCCCACCAAAAAATTCTCCTAAACAAAACACAACAAGCCAACGATCCGAACAAATTTCTATCCGAGTTGATTTGCAACGTATTGATAATTTAATGGATTTGGTTGGTGAGCTTATTATCACCCAAGCTGTTATTGAATCAATCAATCAACAAGGGAACACACCAACACAACAACGTCAATTAATGGATAGTATCACAGGGATGCAATCCTTAACACGTGATATTCAAGATGCAGTTATGGCCGTGAGAACACAGCCTGTTCGATCTGTTTTCCAAAGGATGCGCCGTGTCATTCGTGAAACATCCGCGATTGCTAGGAAAAATATTAAACTCGTCTTAGTTGGTGAAGATACAGAAGTTGACCGTACACTTCTTGAAAAACTAACAGATCCTCTCACCCATATGCTTCGTAATGCAATTGATCACGGGATCGAAAAGACAGAAGAAGAAAGACTTGCCGCTGGAAAAGAGCGTGAAGGGACCATTACCCTTTCAGCATGTCATCGTTCAGGCAGAATCCTCATTACTATTGAAGATAATGGTTCTGGAATTAACCATGAACGCGTTCTCTCAACAGCGATTAAGCGCGGGCTACTTCCTGCAGGTAGCAAATTAAGCGAAGAAGAAGTTAACGAACTTATCTTTGCTCCTGGTTTTTCAACTGCTCAAACAATTTCAGATCTTTCTGGACGCGGCGTTGGGATGGATGTCGTCAAGCAAGCTATTGTTAGTCTTGGTGGTCGTATTTCTGTCAAAAGCGTTAGAGGAAAAGGAACATCCTTCTCCCTCTCCCTCCCTTTAACACTTGCTGTTCTTGATGGCATGCTGATTGTTGTAAATCAATGCACAATGGTCGTTCCTGTTCCATCTATTGTTGAAACAATGATTGTGGAAAAAGAACATATTTATGCCCTTCCAGATGGTACAGATGTTGTATCAATTAGAGGAAATTTCATTCCTCTCGTTCATTTAGAAAAAGAACTCAATCTTAAAACAGGAGAAAAAAACATCTCTCAAAAAGAGAGTAAAAATAACATCGTTGTTCTCATCGTTGAAAATGAATCAGGAACACGCGCTGCATTGCTTGTCGATGCAATCCAAGCACAGGCACAGGTTGTCATTAAAAGTATGGAAAAGAATTATCGCCATATTCAAGGTGTGTCTGCAGCAACAATTCTCGGTGATGGAAGTGTCGCTCTTATTTTAGATATTCCTGCACTAATTGCCTCTTCAGTTGCAAGAATAGACTCAAGAAGCTCCAATCTACCTCGTAATATGATCCTAGGATCCCCCGTTTAACCCCTCACTTATTAGGAAAAAATCATGACGATACATCTTCAAAATAATGCAGATAGTCAAACAATTAAAATGATTATGTTTTCAATAGGAGAGCAAGAATATTGCATCCCAATTTTAAGTGTAAGAGAAATACGTGAATTTGGAAGAACCACGCCCCTTCCTTTCGCCCCCCATTATGTCAGAGGTGCAATTAACTTACGTGGAACAATCCTCACAGTTGTTGATCTTGCAAGCTATCTCAATATCGAACCACAAAAAGATAATGAACGCCGCGTTGTGATTATTGTTGAGGCAAAGAATGGTCTTATTTGCGGCATGCTTGTTGATAAAGTAATTGATATGGCTGATATCAAGACAAAAGATATACAATCTGTATCAGAAGAAAATAATAGTCTAAACGGTCTTGTTTCTATTAATGATAGAATGATTGGTGCCTTACATCTCGAAAATGTTGTCAATGCCCTCGTCGGCTATACAATTTCTGAGTAACGTACATGAATTTTGACGGGGGGCTAGAATATACAGATCAAGATTTCTATCGTGTGCAAAAAATTGCCTATAGGGTCGCTGGTCTGTATCTTCCAAATACGAAAAAAATCCTTGTCCATTCACGCCTTTCAAGGCGTGTAAGGCTTAATAATTCTAAAACATTTAGTCATTATCTTGACCTTGTTGAAAGTGCAGAAGGAACGAAAGAGTTAGAACAGCTCATTTGCTCTCTAACAACAAACACAACCCATTTTTTTAGAGAACATAAACATTTTGAACATTTAGAAGAAATCGTCCTTCCACAAATGAAGGAGAGATTTAAAAACAAAGACCCTATTAGAATGTGGTCTGCTGCTTGCTCAACAGGACAAGAACCATGGAGTATGGCGATGTCTATTATGACTCGTATACCCAATATACTCTCATATAATTTTAAAATCCTTGCGACAGATATTAATTCCCAAGTTGTTGAAAAAGCCTCTCTAGGCACTTACCCTCTTTCTGAATTAGATGGTATCCCTCTTGAGAAGCGCAATAAATTTATGCGAACAACAGAAGGTAATCTTTTTTCTTTCCATGGTTCGATAAAACAATTGCCAGCTTTTAAAACACTTAACTTAAATCAAGAATGGCCTATGAAAGGAAAATTTATAGCTATTTTCTGCAGAAACGTTGTGATATATTTTGATGAAGAGACACGGCATAATCTATGGAGACGTCTTTCAAATAAATTAGAAGAGGGCGGTTTTTTATATATCGGCCATTCTGAGAGGGTTTTAAATCCTGAAGAGTATCAACTAGAACAGGTCGCACCAACAATTTATAAAAGAGTGAGATAAATGTCTTCCCCAATTAAGGTTCTAATCGTAGATGATTCATTAACTATTAGAAGTCTTATTAAGAAAACTATTGCTAAAGACAATCGGCTTATTGTTTGTGGAGAAGCAAAAGACCCATTAGAAGCACGCGATCTCATTATCAAAACATCGCCTGATGTTATTACACTTGATATTGAAATGCCCAAAATGAATGGGTTACAATTTCTTGATAAAATAACGCGCCTACGTCCAATTCCCGTTATCATGGTATCCTCTCTTGATAAACGATATTCGGATGTTATTGTGACCTCTCTTCGTATGGGCGCATTTGATTTCTTCCCTAAACCAACAAGTTTACTCGAAGGATCTTTTGACGATCTTATTCCCATATTGATTCAGGCTTCATATTCTACCCCTACTGAAAAGCCATTCCCCTCTTCCCCAAAACAAGAAGAATTATGCGTCACTTGGTCAAGAAGGTTCGATCTTATTGCTATAGGTGCTTCAACAGGTGGCGTAGAAGCTATTGAGAAAGTGCTCCGTGGTTTTCCTCTCAATACGCCCCCAATCATTATATGCCAACATATGCCAGCACATTTTACCACCAGCTTTGCAGATAGATTAAATAGAAATATTCCCAATCTCTCTATTTCAGAAGCCGTTGAAGGAGAGATTCTTAAAAGGGGGCAAGTACGTATCGCACCAGGAGGAAAACATCATACAATTATTAAAAAACAGAATGAAAATTATGTAACATCACTCATAGATGATGATACTTTTAATGGACATCGCCCTTCTATCGATATTCTTTTTAAATCAATTGCCAAATATGGCGGAAAAGAGATATTAGGAATTCTACTCACTGGTATGGGAGAAGATGGAGCTCGTGGATTATTAGAGATTAGAAAAGCAAATGGTTACACAATAGCACAAGATAAAAATTCTTCTGTTGTTTATGGAATGCCGCGCATTGCTAGCGAACTTGGTGCAGCGTGCCGTGTTGTTCCCTTAAGCCTCATTAGCCAAGTTGCTATGAAAATATAATAGAATTGCCATTTCTAAATTATTTTAACACTAGGAGACAAAAAAAATGCCAGCAGCATCTCAAATAAGAGCACTTATTGTTGATGACCAATCATCATTACGCCAACATCTTGCCAATACATTAAAAGAACTAAAATTCACTCAAATCACGCAACGAAGTGACGGCGAGAAGGCTTTAGAATATTTAAATGAAAGCCCTGTGCATCTTATTATATCTGATTTTAATATGCCTAATATGAATGGCTTAGATCTCTTAAAAACAATACGTTCAAATCCTAAGCTCAAAAAATGTGCATTTATTATGCTCACAGGTGAAGCAAATAAAGAGCTTGTTCAAGAATCTATTAAAGCAGGTGTTAATAATTTCCTTGTAAAGCCTTACACACCTCAAAAGCTTCGTGAAACAATAGAAAAAGTTTTTGGTCCATTGACATAATGTCAGATTTTATCATTAAAAATGTCATGCAAGGGAACGTGCTTATATCTAATGATCCATCAGATATACTCATGACACTTCTTGGATCATGTATTGCCGTTTGTCTTTATGATATGACAGCGCGCGTTGGTGGAATGAACCATTTTCTACTTCCAGACTCTCCCATCCATCATGATGATGTTGCTGTTAATTTTGGAAGTTATTCCATGGAAATGCTCATTAACGGATTACTAAAAAAAGGAGCGCAGCGACATCGCTTAGAGGCAAAAATATTTGGCGGCGCTAGTGTTGTTCCTTCTTTAGCGCGTATCGGCTCGGAAAATATAAGTTTTTCATTAGAATATCTTCACAATGAAAATATTCCTTGTATCTCTCAAAGTGTCGGTGGGCGACAAGCTAGGAAAATACGATTTTGGCCTACAACTGGCAAAGCCCAACAACAATTTATTCATGATTCTCATCAAATTATCGCAAAAGAGAAAAATTATAGTCAGAAGACAACAAATGAAGTACATAAATGGCTTGATAAATCTTCTTCTGTTAGTATATTCTAAAGTACCAAAGGCTTATATAGTAATGAATTTTCAATCTCTTCTTCTTGACCAAGATATTCCACTTAATGAGGCGATATCAAAAATTACTCAGCTTCTAGATGCAGCATATAGTAATCTTCTCATCGCACAAAAAGCTGTTGATTATTGCTTGAATAATAATTGTGTTGATAGCTCTGAGACAGAAAATATACAAAAGCTTGATTTAGCGACACAAATTGTAGATGCCACAACAAAAATCCTTAAGAATCTCCTCCTCCTATATAAAGAAGATCCTCAGGGAAATGTTAATCTTTTAAAATTACATAATGGCGTTGAGTTGGGATATGTGCTCGAACATCTTTACGCATCACATGCAGGAGAAGTCTCCCATGCAAGCGGAGAGATTGACTTTTTTTAAAGGAAGATGGTTGTTATGAAAATAACAACCAATATCCTTAAAACATTAAATTAATATCTTCATTATCGAAACCATCAGAAGAACCCTCTAATCCTGCACAGACATTTTCAGCGACATTAATTAAAGGTTGCAACGATAATTTTTCATCTAAAATTGCACGAATACCATAACGCTGACACTGATTAGCTAAATTGACAAAAAGCTCTCTTTCTTCTTTTGGTGTAACGCCTGCATCTAACGCATTTGCACGCATAATCATTGACCATAATTTTTGATGTTTTGCCAAGACAGATCTGCGCATAACAAGATCACCGCTTTTTTCTGCATCAACAAGAAGATCTATTAATAATCTAAAACAAGCAATATCAGCTTGCCTTCCTGTCTGTGCAAAGCCAACAACACTTTGATATGCCTTCATAGCAGAATGATTCATAATAATTATCCTCTAAAAACTATTTTCATTCATCGGTTCCATCAGATACACGCACCATTAAAATAACAGGATCACCCGCTGTATCTGCACCTACTGAAAGATTTTTCCATTTACCTGGAGAAAAAACCCATGTTCCAGCAAAACTTGCAACAAATGCATGAGGAACACATCCTGCACCAGCATCAGCTTGAGCACATTGTTGAGCTTCATCTTCATTTGTTAAAGGTGCATAGACACTCATATCCAATTCAATAGTACGTCCATGTATTTGTAATACACCTTTTATACCCATTTTAGAACCTGGAACAGCACCATTCGTTCCCTCTGGTGGCGTTCCTCTCGTAATCATATCAGAAAACTCAGTTGGATCTGTTGAACAAACCTCAACTGAAGATGAGCCAAGAACATCCACACCTAAATTATCTGAACCATGCCCAATAACAGCTTTAACTTCAGCCACATGAACAGGGCCAGAAGGACAAGGGATCCCCTCATTTTCAGTATCTGGAAGATCTGATTTATGATGAACACCATGATTCATGGCGTCAACTATATTCTTAGAAAAAGCTTTCTCGTTCCATAAAAAAGAAAATACACAAACAAAAGTCAGAAAAAAGAATATTTTCTTAAAGTAAGAAAAGTTATTACAGGACAATTTTTAACTCCATACTTCGCTTTTTCTATTCATCTCATATAGTATTTTTAGAAACTATAAAAATTATTTCTTATAAAGGCTTATATTTTTTAATCATAAGTTGACGGCATTGACGGCATTGACGGCATTGACGGCATTGACGGCATTGACGGCATTGACGGCATTGACGGC